>JAQQSW010003233.1:0-14741 GCA_028646575.1 Pseudocheirus occidentalis | reverse complement strand
ACACCAAGGAGAAAATATTACAGGCTGCCAAGAAAAAACCATTTGAATACTGCGGAAGCACTATCAGGATAACCCAGGATCTGGCAGCTTCTGCACTAAGGGATCAAAGGGCCTGGAATATGATATTCCGGAGAGCAAGAGAGTTGGGATTAAAACCAAGAGTCACCTACCCAGCAAAACTGAGTATAATGTTCCAGGGGAAAATATGGTCATTCAGAGAGGTAGAGGACTTTCAAACATTCTTGCTGAAAAAACCAGAACTGAACAGAAAATTTGCCAGTCAAACACAAGAAGCATAAGAAGATTTCCCCATGTATTTCTCTCAGAGATCCTAACAGAATTTTTCAAGAAAAGAAAGAAAGAAAGAAGGAAGGAAGAAAGAAACAAAGAAAGAAAGATGATGGAGAAGAAAAAATTCTCTGATCAACATTCCAAACTTTGATGTGTATGTGGTGTGCCACACCCATAGACCATAACCTCCACAAAGGAGAAAAGTTGAGGTTTTTTTTCTTGTATCTCCTATGTGGGGCCAAGCTTGTTTTTTATAAGGTCACAACGTTCATTTTTAATTGTTTAGTGTGTTCTTTCCATTAACATTGCTGTAGTCATTATACACATGTTGTTTTTGTTACTGTGCTTACTTCACTTTGCATCAATTAGTTTAAGTCTTTCCAAGTTTCTCTATATTCATCTTATCTGTCATTTCCTATATCCTACTAATATTCCATTACCTTCATGTATCACAACCTGCTAAGCCATTTCTTAATAAATGAGTGCCTGCTTAAAAAAAAAACAAAAAACAAAAAAAACTTATTCTTGTTTCACAAAATAAATGGAACCAGGGACAATGAGGAAAATCACAAACTAAGGTACTAAACATTCTCCCTTTGAAAAATGTCTAAAAGCAATGTTCAGCAGGATCCTAAATTTTTCCCATGAAAAGACAACTTTCTTTTTGGCCAGAACCGCTAGCCACATAGAAAGTAATTCTTCATACCTTCTGCTTCAGTAAAACTATTAATTTTCATTAAATAGTTCAGTACCTTTAAAAAAAAAAGCTGAAGATATCTGAGCTGTGAGAACCTACTCATTTGAAACTTAACTACAATTGTAACTTAGGTGAAGTATGCTGAGAGAAATCTAGAGCAAAGAAGACTACATTTAAATTAAGGATAATTCCTGTTATCTATAAAATAAAGTCACAAGTTTTCCTGGTGCTTTAGATAAGTTTAGATCACAGAATGTTAGAGCTAGAAGAAATTTAAGGATGGAATCTACTTGATGCCATCTTTACAGACTGTGAAATAGGCTAGAAAAATGGAGCCATGACAATTCTCATGACATACAGTCCAATTTTTTCAAACATACTATAGCTGCCTAACCCTTCTAGAAAACTAAAGATTCACTTCTGCAAGAAAAATTTTAGTCCTAAGATTTTTTTTTATCTTCATTTAAGAATGCACTAAATGGCATTTTCCCCAAATCATAGAAATGATTAAGTCCATTTCCTAAGATAAGATTTTAAAATAAAAATACCATATGAGAAACTGCATTTCCTTAGGGCTAGATCCACGTGAGAGAAAGATGCATCCTGAGAGGATGCCTGGACCTTTAAAGATCTGTAGAGACTGTGCAACTTTATTTCCTTCCTGACCTACCTTTCATCTAGCCTAATATATTCTTTTAAAATCCTAAGGTCAAAAAAGCAACTGACCTTTCTGGTGTTGTTTTATTGCCTAATTAACTTGAGAACATAAGAACTCTTGTTACTTTACTAAAGGTTCTCATGCTATTATAAAGGCAGAGAGGCATACTGGATGGCATTCTAGGTCTGAAGTCATTAAAAGATGAGTTCATATTCCCTGGAAAAGCCACTTACTTTGCATGTCTCTAGCCTCAGGAAGCTCTATCAGCTATCTCCCTTAGTGGAGAACATTCTACTGTTCAAATCACAGATTCTTTGTGTAATAGTGCTATTTTTAAAGGGCTGTAAAATGAAATAACTTTACTTTGGATTTCATTGAGTATTACAAAAATCTAACAATCTGCCATAGATCTAATCATTTACCAGAGATAGTATGCCAACATCATGGACTTGGAACTGGAAGGGACCTTAGACAACATCTATTCTAAATAACTTTTACCAATGAAAAAACTCAAGCCCAGAAAGGTTTAAGGAGCTTCTCAAGGTCCCCAAATTTTTAGTAGCAGAGCCAGGATTCAAAGCCAAGTACTTGGACTTCCCATCTGGCATCTCTTCCACCGTAGTAAACTGCTCATGAAGTAAGAAATTTCATTACTGCTCACACACTAAATGAAATCAACAGACCCTTCTGTGCAGTTATCAGCTCATGAAATAGATTTCATACAGTTCAAACTACTCATTTTATAAACTAGGAGAATGAGACCAGGAGGGGTGAAGTGACTCTGACAGTAAGGGCACAGCTGGTCTTCATAACCAGCTCCCTCTGTGCACAAATCAGGCCTCTTTTTCCAATGATCCCCAGCTAGGTTACAGTATGTGGCAGTAACCTTTTGCCTGCAACACAGGCCATTTTTGTAAAGAAGTGAAGGCGTGTCATTTGCATGCCTGTGCTCCTGAATAATTCCATTTTTTTGCAGCATGAACTGGCTAACCTCAGTAATGGGGAAAAGCTGGTTTTATGAAATAGGGGTAAGATAAGACGAGCTTTTCTAACTGAGCTGCTCACAGTCCTGTAGGCACATCTTGGACAACCAACAGTATCCATAAGATGCATAGTATAGTGCTCACCAAGAAACAGAATACATGGTATATTCCAGGCTTCAAAAGATTTGGGAACATTATATTTTGAGTTTATAGTAACAATATTAAAACTTTTCTAACTAAATTCAGAGAAGCAGAAGAGGAAGAATATGTGGTTGATTCCTTAAATGAAGGCAATGGAGAATACCAAGAAATATGTTGAAATGATTTCTAATGCCTTACCTGAATGCTACTGCTTTCACAAGGAATGACACTGCTTTCTGCAAGAGGTGACATGCACATATGAGAGCTTTCAATACTGAAAGCAATACCTGTCATAAATCCAGTCATTGGTAAACTCCCATTACCAACTGTATCCTTAACCCAAATGTTTTCATCTGCTATCTCCACAGGATCAACCATGTCTACAGAGCTATTCTCCTTTTCACCTTGAATGTCTTCCAACATTGTCAATTCTTTCTCACGAGCTTTGGATTGATCTTTTGTAATAGACATGGTAGCCACAACTAAATGTGTGCCATGTGCAAAAGCATCCCCATCTAGCTGTCGCAGATGTACTCCAGCAGTATCCATTGGTGGTAAAGAGGCATCTGTGGGAGGAGCATTTTCTTTTTCTTCTTCTTCATTATGATGCTCTAGAGTAAAAGGTATCCGAATAAGTGAAGTACGGTACTGAGTACCTCCTTTGCACGTCCCAAATCTCATAGGAGACCAATTTTTAATTGGAGAACAGCCATCTATATATGGACTTCTGGTACAGGAGTTGGTAATGCCATTAGAATTTGGAGCAGATGGCACATCAGGAGAACGAAAGGTAAACTTCCTTGGTTCTAAAGATGAAAAACAAAGATACACACACACAAAAACACAACACAAAATGAGTATAGAAAATGTATTACTTACATATTTATGACACTGATTAAAATTCTTAGTTATTAGGAACTTGTTATTACCCAAAAAAGACAAATATAATAATTAAAAAAACCCACAACCTTAATAATTTACCATACCAGGATGCTAAAACTTTAAATGCAGAAAATAAGGAAATAAATTTTTGACCACTATTAGACAGGGTATAAATGACGGATAATAATCCTTTATAATATAATCCTACCTGAAATACCTTCTTTGTTGATTTTCTTTTGAAAATGTAAAATGTAAGATGTGCTATGTGAATGGAATTGTACCCAAAACTTCACTGAATATTTTAAATTGTTAGAAAGATTTTTTAACCTAAACTTCACAGATTTCTAGAAATGTAAAGCTTATCTAGGAGGGTCCACCCATAAAACTATACTAACGTAATTACAATTCTTATTTATATCAAACACTAATTTTATACTTCCATGTTCCATAACATCTGTCACTTCAATAGTACTGAAACATCCTACACCCATAGAAATCTAACCTTTAATACTTTATTGATCTTCATTAATTGTTGTGGCCAAAAAAAAAAAAAAAATGAATGGCTAAGGTTCAAGCAGTGAGTCTCTCCAAACTTTCTAGGCTGGCCTTTTGTCATCAGGGATATAGTGAAAGCCTATGCAACTTGGTAAGACCTGCCAATCTTGCATTACATTACATTATATTGTATTGCATTACACTACATTACATATCCTTCAGGAACCATAGGCCACTTTTATATCATAATGAAATAACTGAATAAGACTGTAAAAAAGGCCATTTAATATTTAAGACAAATAAAAGCCTATAGACATACCAGACAGTGGTGTTTTTCCTATCTGAAAAGCAATCGGAGAGAATGTTGGTGATGCAATCGTTGTAGCGGGGTGCTGTGGAAATGAGGGACTCGTTATGCTTTCCAAGCTATATTTTCTTGTACCTCCCTGGATAGGACTGGAGGAAAACTGACCCTATGTTTAAAAAAAAAAAAAAAGGTTCATATAAGTAGAAAGATCATTTATCAATCAACCAATTCATGAAGTACCTAAGATACAAAGGAAAAAATGAAACAGTTCCTGCCTTTGCAAAGCTTACAATGTATTAGGGACAATAACATGCATAGAAAAAATATATACAAAATAAATACAAAATCCTTTCAGGAAAGAGTATATTAGAAATGGGCTGGGAGCCATAATGGCAGTGTAGAAGCAGGAAAATTCTGTAAACTTCGCCTATAACCACCTCAAATGCCTATAAAATGTCTCTAAACAAATTTTAGAGCTACAGAACCCACAAAGTGACCAAGAGGAACAAATCTCCTGCTGAAGGCAGCCCAGCAGGTGGACACGAAGGGTCCATCACAGCATACTGGGAGCTGAGCCCAGTCCTGCGTGAGCCCACAGTTTTAGCACCCAGGAAGCCCCAACAAGTATTGGTTAAAGCTGACTTTGGGAAGGTGGATCACCAGCAGCTGTGGCAATTTCCAGAAATATCAACACATAAATGCCAAAGACAAAGTAAAAGGTCAGTGGAATTCTGTTGAAACTGAGGGGGACGAAGTGTGGTCCACCCTCTGCCCCCAGAGCAAGGAGATGCAGAGGCGCCACAGCCCATGGCTGTGCAACCGCCTCCACATGGCTGCTTCAGGGCTCCTGGCCTGCAGACTGTAAGGGGACCAAGTGACCATTCAGAGGTTAATCGCTCTTGCTTTAACCTGCTTGGATCTGGATTGCTGTTTTAGGTGGAGGTCCTGGGGTGTATGGACAATGAGCCAGAGCTTGTGGGGGCTATAGAGGGCACCCAACTAATAGGTACAGCAGCTACAAAAACCCCAGCAATTTGGGACAAAGCTCTCCTCTCTGGAAGCAGAGTTGTACTGTGGCAAAGAGCTCAAAAGTCAAGTAACTGAGTGGCAACATGAGCAAGCAAAGGAGGCAAAGCAAGTACAGCAATACAACTTTAGATTTTGCGGGGAGAAAAAGGGTCAAAGCATGCAACGGGGGAAGACAACACAGTCAGAACTCCTGAACCAAAAGCTTCCAAGAAAAATACAAACTGGTTACAGGCCATAGGCTCAAGAAGGATTTTGAAAATCAAGTAAGAGAAGTGGAGGAAAAATTGGGAAGTGAAATGAGAACAATGCAAGAAAATCGTGAAAAGAGAGCCAACAACCTGACTGAAGAAAATGACACCTTAAAAATCGACTAACTCAAATGGCAAAAGAGGCCCAAAAAGCCAATGAGGAGAAGAATGCCTGAAAAAGTTAAATTTGCCAGATGGAAAAAGAATTACAAAAGCTCACTGAAGAGAATAATTCCTTCAGAGTTAGACTAGAGCAAATGGAAGCTAATGACTTTATGAGAAATCAAGATACTATTAAACAGATCCAAACAAATGAAAACGCAGAAGGCAATGTGAAATATCTCAATGGAAAAACCAATGGAAAATAAATCCAGGAGATACAATTATATTCTAGAACCAAATTCTGCAAAACAGAATTTGAAAGAATTCACCATTCACCTCTGGAAAAAGATCCCAAAAAGGGCAGCTAGGTGGTGCAGTGAATAAAGTACAGGTCCTGGAGTTAGGAGGACCTGAGTTCAAATCTGGCCTCAAACACTTAACACAAAACTAGGCGTGGGACCTTGGGCAAGTCGCTTAACCCCAACTGCCCTCCAAAAACAAAAGAAGAAGAAAAAAATCCCAAAAAAGAAAACTCAGGAATATTAAAGCCAGGTTCTGGAGTTCCCAGATCAAGGAGAAAATATTATAAGCAGCCAAGAAGAAATAATTTGAGTATTGTGGAAACACAATCAGGATAACACAAGACCTAGCAGCTTTTACATTAAGGGATTGAAGGGCTTGGAATATGATATTCCAGAGGTCAAAGGAGCTGGGATTAAAACCAAGAATCACCTACCCAGCAAAATAGAGTATAACGTTTCAGGGGAAAATATGGTCATTCAATGAAATAGAGGGCTTTCAAGAATTCTTCATGAAAAAACCAGAGCTGAACAGAAAATCTGACATTCAAATACAAGAAGCAAGAGAGACATGAGAAGGTAAACAGGGAAAAGAAATCATAAGGAACTTATCAAAGTTGAACTATTTACATGCCAACATAGAAAAACTTTAATTGTAACTTATGAAACTTTTCTCAGTATGAGGATAGCTGAAGGGAATATAAATGTATGTGTGTGTGTGTGTGTGTGTGTGTGTGTGTGTATGTATATGTATACACATATATATGTATACATACATATATGTCTATATGGCAGGGTATATGTGCATATGAATACATATGTGAGTGTGTGTATATATGTGTACAGATATACATAGACAGATGGCACAGGATCATTGAATAAGAAGGGATGATATTTAAAAGGTGAAATTGAGAAATGAGAGAAATACAATGAGAGGAGATGGGAAGAGACAGAATGGAGTAAATTATCTCATACAGAAAAGGCAAGGGATAACAACAGAGAGGAAGAACAGGAAGACAAAAGGAAACGGATCAACCTTACTCTCACTGAATTTGGCTTAGGGAGGGAATGACATACACACTAAATCAAGTATTTTGTCCTATAGGAGAGTAGAGGGGAAGGGGATGAGATGAAAGGGAAGATGATGGAGGGGAGGGCAGGTTGGGGGGAGGAGGATAACTAGAAGCACACACTTTTGTAAAGGGTCAGGGTCAAAGTAGAGAATAGAACAAGTGGGGGGAGGGACAGGATGGAATGAAATAGAGTCAGTCTTTCACATTATATCCACTATGGAAATGTTTTGTGTAACTACTATATTAAATTGCTTATCTTCCAAGAAGGTGGGTGGTAGTTATGGACTGCACAAACCTCAAGAGGAGCGGTAACTGAGTACTGGTGGTAGGAAGAGAACCTGGAAGTAGCAATGGAGATCAGAGTATTCCAAATCTCCCACTTCAACTAGTGAAACAAGGGAAAGTACAGTCAGCACTGAAAAGCAGGAGGGAGTAATGTCTCTGAGAGGCAGAAGACAGAAGAAGTGAGTGAAAGGAAAAGATTTAGGATGAAAGCCAAGATATTTGCCAATGGAGCAGGCATCACAGAAGGCACAGTGGAAGGGGTGGGTAGTTTCTGGGTAGACTATAGGAGTGGGAAAGTTGAGAGGAAGAAAACATTGGCTAGTTGGGGTTAGGGAATAGGGTCTAAATGATAACCTGTGGGGCTTGAGGATCAGTAGGAAGGGTAAGTTATGATGGAGAGTTTGTTGACCATTAAAGAGAAAATTTTAGAAAGGTTATCAATATCAATATTATTATGACCTAGGAAGTGTATGAAGAGGTATGACTCGAACTGTAATTTCTGTAACATATGGAAACTCTCTCCATCAATGCAGATCAGCATAACATATACAACTTACTGTCTTTTCCTAGGACACTGAAAGATTAAGTGACCTGAGTATGGTTACACAGCTAGTATATGTTAAAAGGTAAGACTTCAACTCAGGTCTTCATTTTTCTAAGCCCAGCTTTCCATCCATAGTACATCCACATACTGCCTCTCCCATAATAACCAGACAATGTTAATAAAAGTTAATCAATAAACTACAAAACGTTATATAACTTATGGAGGGAATTTACTTTGCAGGGGAGAAGGTTTGAGGATTTTTTGGAAATTCCCAGTAATATAATGTGACATTTCCACCAGTAGAATGTGATTTCTTTGATGAGACTTTCATTTTTGTATTTCCAGAAACTAACAAACTAGCATATAAATAAATGATTAATAGGAGCTTGTTCAGTAAAGGAATAAAGTGACTTGTGCCAAAATAAAGTTAACCAAAAAATGTCTTTAATGTATTAAATACACAAGATTCCTTAAGAAATTAGTGAAAAAGCAATAGTTAAGCACTTACCGAGCTTGGTGTTTCCAGGGGGCTCCTACACCTAACTGGGGATAAATCTATTGAATAAAGGACTTCAAGTGATGCTGGTGCATTACCATATGGACTCTTGGGAGAAGTTGGAGACAAGGAGTCAGACATACTTCCATTTCCATCTAAAAACAGTTTTCTTCTTAGAGATGAAGAACTGAGGTTTTCTTGAGATTGGTCCGCAAATTCATCTGCTCTAAAATATTCCCCTACATTAATTTAACAGATGATTAAGCCATTAGGTTTGAAAAACAAAGGGCAAAGGTTTTAGGGGAGATTTTTGCTTAATATGAGTAAGATAGCACTTTGAGTTACATACTTGACCCTTTATCAATTAAAATAATGGGTTTCAGTCTGTGGCAGTTTTATAAAGCTTACTGTGACACAACCTGTTCAGGTGATTTTTAAGGAAAGAGTAGGAATTTCAGGAAGACCTTCCCCTTATGAAAGGAGGTATTTAAACACAACATTCTGATTTATAAAAGAGCAAACAATACATAAAAATCTCTAACACCTAAAATGAAAATCTAAATATAATACTTACCCAACAGTTTTTCTAAATTAAAATCCACAGGGAGAGACAACAATGTCTGACAAGCAACTGCAAAGGATAAATAAATAAGGATCAGAAGAGTAAGTAATATAACCATGCTCATAAGCACAGTAGCTCTCCTCAGCAGAGGTTTTCCAAAATGAAGTTAGCACAAACATTATATCTAGGAAATATGATTTGCTGTACAGAGTCCCACAATTCCAATGGCAGGGTTCTAGATTTTCCCATTGAACCAAGAAGTTT
Source organism: Pseudocheirus occidentalis (assembly GCA_028646575.1). Classification (NCBI taxonomy): domain Eukaryota; kingdom Metazoa; phylum Chordata; class Mammalia; order Diprotodontia; family Pseudocheiridae; genus Pseudocheirus; species Pseudocheirus occidentalis. The sequence continues at coordinate 5,385 of JAQQSW010003233.1, read as the reverse complement.
TTTAAGGCTCAACAGTGTGCCATTGCTCACTATAGGAAAGAACTACTTGGTGTCCTGAGGGCACTTTGTCAGCAAGGGATCCCAAACAGTCCTATTCATTTCAAATTAAGATTTGGTTCTGATATCTCATAAGACTATTAAATAACTATTAAACTGGCTAATGTTGAAACTATGGCCTTTGTCCAGGTCTTTCACTTTCTAGCTTATTTTGAATAACGAAGCTGTTCACAAGTCTACATAAAAGCATGGAAGCAGCAGGGGTGAAGGGGGAGGATGCAAAAGAGAACAGACTAGGGGAAGAGGTATTCAGTAGGCTTGCTATTTTGGGGTAAGGGTAGGAGAAAGATGGGGAGAAAAAATATAACTCAAAAAAGAAAAAGAAAAAAAAAGCATGGAAACAAAAAGCCAAGTTAGATCTGATTAAAAAGGATGGAAGATGGACAGAGAGCTCCTCTCAGTTCCTTAAGTACAATCTGTACTTATGAAGAGTCACATTACTCAGTGATTATATAGTTTATTTATAATAAACTGAAGATATTTTAAAATTTAAGTAGGTATTAAAATGCATGGATTTTAATAATAAAGTATACCATTACTTTTAATTTTTATTTTAGATTATTGTTACATATACCATTGTTTTTTCCAGAAGGTAGGGTCAGTTCTCTTCCAATTGGAGAAACCTTGTTTAGGTCTATACCTGTAAAAAATTTTAAATTGAAAGTATTCAGTTTAACATTTTAAGTTCTGGGGCTTGGTCAGTGTGAAGGAAGTACCAAGTGCATTCTTTCCTAGATGACATTTGTTAAAAAAAAAAAAAAAAGTAAAGAATAATATATAAGTATACATTTTGGCATATTTTGATACCACTATTTCTCTGGTCAATATAGCAAATATGAAACACAAGGTAGTTATAAAAATTACCATACTAGAAAAGACACAAACCTATCCAGTCTAGACAGATTACTGACCAAAGAAGTACTTGGAAATCACATGGTTATTTTCTATTTTATCAATTTGAAAATATTTAGGATGCAGCACAAACATTAGTTTCTCTTGTGGCTTTATCCCAAGCTAATCTGGTCATGAAATAAAGACTTTGGTGATCAAAATATACTGATGGAACACATAACTACTAATCTAGAAGACTTATAATATCCCCTAGGTCTGGGAAGTAATTGCTAATGAAGAAGTAGCAAATCCTATGACCTACTTTTCTATTCCACCTTAGTCACACACAGAGATAGTCAAACCCTGAATGTGACAATCACCCACTGGGGTTCTACTTCTAGGTTCAAGAACTGACATTTATCTATCTAATCATAACTTCCTACCATACCAATGTTTCCTTTGTTTTACCCTATCCCCAACCTCAAACCTATTCATCCTCATCCTAACCATCTCCACCTTTCTATCCCTTAATACTTCTTCAGGTTATTTACCACTTGTCTGACTTCCCTTGCTTCCCTTCCTCATCTTGACCCAAAAGTTAACCTATCTTCTATTCCATTCACACTGTCTTCTATTCTCAAATTCCATGTCCCCTGGTGAATTCACTGCCAAGCCCCAGCACTGGATTATCCTCAGGATCTGTTTCCTTTGATCCTATATGCATGTATTAGACAGAGAAGAAATTATGAAACCTTTCTTAGTGGGTACACTATAAATTCATGTTATCCAACTTCAGCAGGAGCCTCACTCATTTATTACCTCATATTTTCTTATTAAAATTGTTAAATGAGACAGCTCTCTTGGTGAGAAGAAATCAAGAATCTCAGTAAATCAATCAATCAAAATTCAGCAGCTGTAACCTTCCTAATACCTTACTCACTAAAACAAGAATTACTTTCATTATAACTGGAATCTAAGCATTCCTAAGTTTTCAGAAGTCATTCAATAACCACAGAAAAACAAATTTTCCACAGTTAAATGTCAAGCAGGTGTATCCAGTATTAAGTGAAAGGGAGAAAAACAAAAGTAATAAAAATGTTCATCTCCAAGAAAGAAATGACATCATGAAAATACTGACACACAGGAAACTTAAATGACAAAACAAAACTAATTCTCGGTTTAATTCTTATGTACCTGCATAAGAGACAGGTTGGTGCAGTGAAAATAGAGATAGACTTACCAGCAGGAAGACTAGGCTCAAATCCTACCTGTGATACATATGATTATGAGCAATAACTTAATTTCTCACTGCACTTCAAACTTTTTTGTCACATGCCACTTATTTTCTTTTTAAGTCTGACACCACCAAATATATATATATATTTACTTTTTTATAAACAAATGTGCATACTAATTGATAAGATTTCTTCATTGAAATGGTCCTCTATTTTTGCAATTTTGATTTTAAAAGAATTAGTCATTTTATCTCCTACCTCTATAATTTGGTTTTCAAAGTCCTTCTTGAGCTCTTCTAAGAGTGTTTTCTGGGCTTGAGACCAATTCATATTCCCTGTTGAGGCTTCAGCTGTCTCCTAGTGTGGGTGTGGGGTTAATGATGTCTCCTGAATTTGTTTCCTCCTGCTTGCAATAATAGGATTCTAAAGTCTTTGTCTTTGCATTCTATTTTTTACCCGTTTTGAGACAGGGCCTTAGCCATGCCCTTCTCCTCTAGGACTCCCAAGCCTTAACTATTTAAAATTTTGCTCTGGGGAATTAATTTCTGTGTTTTCAAGGTCAGAGGAGCAGCCAGGGTTCACTCTGCCATCCTGGTCCCTGGAAGTTCAAAATATGTGCTTTTCAAATTTCCAGGCTGTGGGTTGATAGTCCCAGGAGTAGCTGCTGCCACTGCCACAGGCCCTGCATTTGTCTCTGACCCAGCTCTGACAGATGCCAGCCCTGCAGTGATAGGCCTGGGAATGGCCTCTGCCATTCATATGATGAATAAGATGACTGACAAGGAAATTGACAATCTCACTGTCCTCTAGCCAGCCAGAAACCATCTAGACTATTGTTTTCAATTTTGAGTAACATTTTCAGAGGGCCACTGACAGGGTAGCATGCAATCAGAGGAAGGTGACCAGGAGCTAGAAATCATGTCATTTATAGGAGCCTTAAGAAAAACAGGATCAAAGAAGCATTTGTATCCTAAGCATCTTAAGAATTTCCCATCTGACTTGCAGCTAATGTGCTGCTCCTCCATTATGATGTTAGCTCCTTGGGATTTTCTTGCTTTTCTATCTGTATCCCCAGTACTCTACAGTCTGCACACAGGAAGTGCTTAACGTTTTAGTCATTCATATGAATGTTAAAGGAGCTGGAGAAGTTTAGTTTAGAGAAGACTTGGAGGAACATGATCACGATCTTCAAGAGAAAGGCAATAATGTACACTTATTATGCGGCTTTAATGAATCAACAAATTTTATGCCAACCACTACATGAAGTACTGAGGATACAAATATAAAAATGAGGATCACTGCGACTTACATTCTACTGAGGGAAGATAATATGTTTGCAGAAAAATAAATATTTGTTATTGTTGTTCAGTTGTGTCTGACTCTTCGTGACCCCATTAGGGGTTTTCTTGTCAAAGATATGGCAGTGGTTTGCCATTTCTTTCTCTGGCTCATTTAAAGATGAGGAAATTGAGGCAAACAGAGTTAAATGACTTGCCCAAAGTCATACAGCTTGTGAGTGTTTGAGGTCACATCTGAATTCTAGAAGACTTGTCTTTCTCACTTCAAGCCCAGCACTCTATCCAGTGCGCCTAGTTACTCAGAAAAGTAAATACCAAATCACAAAATTTTAGGACTGAAAGGAGCAATCTTGTCCAATCCATAACCTAAAAGAATCCTTCCTATAACCTTTTAGAAAATGGAAAGGGGGGAAGCAGAAGGGGCGGGAAACAACAAATACTCGCTACATGGCCAAAGAGCCTCTGCTTGAAGGCTTTTAATGAAGGGGAACTTATCACCTCTGAGAGAAGTACACATTTTGCTTTTGGACAGCTTTAAATTGTTAGGAAAGTTTTTTTTTTTTCCTGACATCAAGTCTATGGATCTTTTTGCAATTTCTACCCTTTATTCCTATTTCTACCCTCTGGGGTCAAAGAGAACAAGTCAAATTCTTCCACATAACAGCCCTTCAAGTATCATAAGGCAGCTTTCACATCCCTCTCGAGGTGTTAAACTTGCAGCCCATGTGTTTTAACACCTCTGCCTTTATCCAAAGCATTCAAATCCTTCAAGAGCATAGGGTGAAGGAGAGATGCCTGTACAAAAGACCACCTACACGTAGACAATGAACCATTATTGACAATTTTAAGGCCAGTTACTGAGCCATTAACAACTCTCAAGCCAACCATTTATCCATTTCCAAATTCAATTGTTAACTAAGATGGGATACTTAATCAAATGCTTTGCTAAAAGAATTTGATAAAAAAATATATATTGTGATACAGAATAGCTACCAGGGGGGCGGAGCCAAGATGATGGTGTAGAAGCAGCAAAGTTCTGCAGCTCCCACACGGCCACCCTAAACACCCAGAAAATTATGAGCCCAGATAAAGTCTAGGACTCTCAGACTCACACAAAAATACAGAGAACACACCTCTCGCTGAAGGCAGCTTGGCAGCAGGGGCTCATCATGGCAGCCAGGAGCGGAGGCTGGAAGAGCCTGAAGCCGAGACCGGGGCCAAGCCCGGACGGTGGGAAGTATACTGGCTGAGCTGAGCCAAGCCCTGCAGCCAGTCTGTAGGAGAGATCTACAGCCTCCAGCACCTCCACATCTGCCAAGGCGTGAGGAACAGGGACAGGAGAGGGGCAGCTCGCAGCGGAGCAGAGAATGGCAGCCACGGCCACGCTAGGCCCCAGGGCGGCCTGGAGGAGTGAGCCTCCCAAGCCTCAGCTTGAGTCTACTTCAAAGAAAATCTAAAGCACCTGCCTAAGCGGATTTTCAAATCCTCAGAGACGGTTAGTGAAAGTGAAACTTTGAAAATTAATTTGGGGGTGGTAAAGCAGTTTGGCCAATCTGCCCCCGGGGCAAGGAAGCAGTGGGGGAAGGGAACTGCTGGAACCATCGGAGGCCCCCACCAGGTTGCTTCAGAGCCCTTGGCCTGCGGACTCAGCAGGGGGGCTGAATCATTTGCTCAGGGCCAAGTGCTCTTGCGTTGAGCGGCCTGGATCCGGATCGTGGTCTTGGATGGTGGTCCTGGGGTGCACTTTCAGCAAACCAAAGCTGGGGGGACTTGCAACACCCCCTAATAGCTCCAACAGTTGGGAAAACCCCAGCGATTTGGAACAGAGCTTCCCCCCTTGGAAGCAGAGATTCACAGACCTAAAAAAACCAACCAATTAATTGACTGGTCAACATGAGGAAGAGGAAGCAAAACAGAAACACCAATAAAACTCTAGAATCCTTTTTTATGGATAAAAAGGGTCA
>JAQQSW010003232.1:0-14741 GCA_028646575.1 Pseudocheirus occidentalis | reverse complement strand
CTCCTCCTCTGAACCACCCCTAGATTCCTCTGTATATAAGACTCCATCTGTGTGAGAGCACTGTGAAATGGCCTAGCAGAGACTTGCTCTGTGTGAAAGTTCCATAAAACAACCTAGCATAGCCTGGCTCCTTAAGAGTCTATCCCATATCTTTCAATAAACTTTGCTTTTTCTTTGGCTGAGAAGACTTGAATGGAATTCTTTCAGCAGGACCCGGCATGTGGGTATTTTGGGGTCTCAGGCAGCCCTAATCCTTTTTGGGCACCTCTTCAGTTCCAATACAAACTGTCTAGGTGACATTGGGCAAATGATTTAACTTCTCTTGGTTTTTGTTTGTTTTTCTATATATATTATCTATCTTTATAACATATACATATATTATGCTATATGTAATATAGTATTCACTATACACACACTATATATGTGTGTGTATGTGCATAATAAAATGGAAAAACTGGTCCAAATGATTCCTAGATGAGAACCACCCCACCAAGTCTGTGTGGGGGCATATTACTGTTAAGAACTGGCAACATGAATCTGTTCAAGCAACAATAACCAAAAGGCTTTATTTTGGACCCCATTCCATTTAATTCACTATTAATTTACTATATGTGAGTTACTGGAGGCGCAGAAAGAGAAAGGAAACCGCTGTCTGACTTCAGGCAGCTTATGTTCTTCTAGATCCTTTACCTCTCTTCAAATGGAGGGGTTTAACTATATGTTTTCTCAGTTTTAAATTCCAGCTCTAAATCATATGATCTGTGTACTTTCTGCAAACATCTTTGACAAGTCCCTTCCCTATAATAGACTTTTCCTTTCTTGGCTTCAGAGATAATAATTCTCATGAATAATTGATTGAATGAATGAATAAATGAAAGAAAACATTTATCAAATTATGATTCAATGATCATACTGATTCCCTCTTGATGACATGAAATCTCTGACCCCTTTTTCCAGCACTAATTGCATTAGTGTGGGGTTATGAACTCATACCCTTGACTCACTGGTGGCAGTGGGAATATTGGAATATTCCTCGCTCCCCATGGCCATGTTTAGGCTCTATCTCCTTCTTTCACTTAGTAGCCTCTTTTCCTTTGGGATTCATTCAATCCGTATTTATTACCATATCAAAATTCTGGTAACTACAGACAGTCTTTCTTTCCTTTTCAACTCGTACCCTCATATCAAGAGACTTAAGCATACATGTTGATATTCCCTTAAACATTCTTGCATCCCAGTTTTCAGATTACTCACTCTGTATTATCTACTCCTCTTTCCCATTCCACTTACAGACAGAGATATCCTTGACCTTCAGAACACCCACAAATTTTCCACTTCCATGTTCATGAACTGTGTAATTAATTTTTTGGTCATTCTACCTTTCCCTCTTCCATATTACCCATAATCCTGTTCTTTATCTCCACCATGACTTTTAGTCCCTCAGCCCTTCAATTCTTTCCAACACCATCACCACTGCTTTGACTTGAACTATTTTGACTTCTCCCTTCTCCATTTTAAGCCCTTATCTCTTCCCTTCTTCATTTTAACCCCTTGATAAATCAGTTCTATATACTATCAAGTCCTCTGTCTTATTATCCTATTAAAGATCTTTTTTTGCCTAGCCCCAGTCTTGGCTTACTCTCACCATTTGGTACCTTTGTTCCTATTCACACTGCTAAATGAAGCTAGAGAAAATCATGAAACCATATCAGTTGGATCCACTACAAATTTATGTCCGAATCTCCCCTGGATCCTCACTGTAGAAAGGGAATTCTTTTATACTCCCCCAATAGTCACTATTTCATTCAACTCAGTGGCTCTTCTAAATCTTTTCATCACTCCTCAAAACTTCCATGGTCTCCTTCCTCCTCACCCATTCAGCTGACAACCTTGCCTCACATTTTACTGAAAAAATTGAGACAATTCACCAACTACTTCCTCTTCTCTCTTCCTCCTTATTTCACATCACTCAGATGCCTTCCCCTACTCACTCCTCCTTTGCCCCATTTATCACATGAAGAGATAGTCCTTCTGCTTGCTGAGGCAAATCCCTTTACATGCATAAGCGATCCCATTCCATTTTGTCTTCTCCAGTTGTTTACTCCTTCTACCATCCCTATGATCTCACTAATTTTCAGTCCCTCCCTATATACTGGCAGCTTCCCTGCTAAATGCTTCCAAATGCTAAGTGATTAGTCACTTGGTTGTTTCTCGTGGTTTCCAGGTATGTTTTCTACTGGGCATGGTGCACAGCTTCTCCCTGCTTTCTGCTTTAAATTCAGCTGGAGTCACTAGCTAAGGTGCTAACCTCTCTCCCACAAAAGGGAGAATGTGCTCTTTAATTACTCTTTCAATTTAGGTCCCAAACACTTCAGCTTCTGTTCTTGTGGGGGAAGCAAGCCCTTCAAAATATCACTACCTGGATAAGGAAATGCTCTTAGCTTCTTTTTCTTCCCTTGTTAAGAATCTGTCTGTTTTCAGAACTTTGGCTATTATGGTCTTTTTATCTTCAAAAGAAGAATTCTGTCTCCATGTAATCAGCTCTTTTGAAACACAAAATGGACAACAAGTTAAGTGGTACTAACAGACCTTAAGTCTGTCTTTTTACTCTCTTCTTGACCACTGAGAACAAAATCTCTGGTCTAAGCCTCTATCTGACTCAGGGTTAGAAAATCCTTATACCTCTCGTGTAATTTCCAAATTCAAAACTACACCAGTTTGGAATTATTTTTAGGAGTTTCATTTTCAACAAACTGCCAAAGATTCTGGGTCTGAAGTGCTCCAATTTATTATCAGCCCAAGATTCTTTTTGGTCTCCTGTACAAATAAATGGGAAGGGGAAAGCATAGTATCTTAGAGTAGTGCTTTTGGGGCGTCTTTCCATTTCAATCCCCTGTCCTTAAATACTTTCCTTATGTGTTCTGGCAACAAACTTTAAGCCGCTTCATACTTATGCCTAGATATGATGCTACTTTTCTGTTTAATAATCTTCAATAGTTCCTTCTTGTTCCTTGAGCAAAATTAAAAAAAAAAATTTCTTTGTCCTTCAAAGCCTTCTTCTAGTCTATCTCTAAGTAGCTAGATTTATTCCTCTCTTTCATGCACAATAAACCTTAAGCTAACTGTGCTCTTTCTGTTAATTTTTTTTTTCTGTTTCTGCGTCTTTACTCATGGTGTCCCCTTTATCTGGAATATTTTTCTTCCAGGTTTTTGCCTTTGGGATTCCTGCTCCTTCTTTGTATCTCAAATTAAATGCTACCTCTATCATAAAGCCTTCTCTTTCTTCTCCTCCCTTAACCCTCTCCCTTCACCTCGTCAATGACAAATTTTCTCCTCCATGACTCCTCAATGTTGCATTCATTGTATGATCTTGTACATCAGTGGTGCCAAACAAATAAAAATGGTCACCACTAAACAGTACATAAGGATACTTACAGGCCGCATATTGACTTAGAAAATCACATATTAACATTATCTATAATATTTTTATTTTGTGAAATATTTTCCAATTGCATTTTAATCTGATTTGGGCAGTGCTCAGGAGTGTTGTGGGTCACATGTTGCTCATGAGCACAATATTTGTCACCTTTGTGGTATATTATAGTTGTTTTTATTTTTATTTTTATTTTTTGCTTTTTGGAGGGGGGAGGGAGGACATTTGGGTTTAAGTGACTTGCCCAAGGTCACATAAGTTTTTGTGTTAAGTGTCTAATGTTGGATTTGAACTCAGGGCCTCGTTACTCTAGGCCTGGTACTCTATTCACTGTGCCACCTAGCCTCCCCTGTTATGGTTATTCTTATTTGAGTTATATCCCCTTGTTGGACTATCTACAGCATCCTAGGTTTAGTAACATGAGAGTCAAGGTCTATGTCTTATCTAACTTTTTAATTTCCCCCAGTGCTTTGCCCACACTTGGTCCTTAAGAAATGTTTGTTTAATTATTTTGATATTATATTGGAATCATATCATCAGTAAATTAATAGTAATCTTGTGTCCTACTAGGTCTATAGAGAATTAAGTTCCACCTTAAAGTATTATATTGCAACTTTTTAATTGTCTCTGTTAAATATTTATTTCAGAAAATGAAGATTCCTATATCCATACAACTAATTTGCAGCAAGTGAAAACTGTGACTGAGCAGGTGAAGTCAAATGAGGAAAACAGTGCAGTCTCACAGCCAGCAAAGAGGTCGCCCTTTGGCTCTGGAATCTTGAGAGCCATGTCCCAGCAGGACAAGCGTGCAGAGATTTTTCTGAGTAGTTTCATCATGTGGTCTGATACCACCGAGATGCTGCGAGTATCTGGGCACTCTGCGGTGTTTAAGTCAGGGTGGTTATATCCTGTTTATATATTTAGCTATATCTCTCTGCTTCGAATCATAGTCACACCACAACAAAGTTTTATGAGTTCCCTAGGTGTCTTTTTACAGGATTTCCCTTTTATGTTTGTTCGAATTAGTTTGATTGCTGATTTGGGGACAATCACTCCCATCCTAGGTCTTTTAAAAAATATTTTAGTGACCCTTTCTTATTTTTACTTCAACTACTTAACTACATTCAGGGTTTTCAGCACCAATGAAAGAACTTCCTTTTAGACTGAAAATGTTCCTTGACTTTTAATAGCAGAGAAGCAAGATCTCATTCTGGTAATTCCCATTCCTATTCCCTACTGGATCTGGGGTCTAGGTAAAGAACCATGAAACAGGGATTTGGTAAGCAAAACTAATAGTAGACAAGGATTTAGATGAAATATTTAACCTTCTTGGGGAAATATTTTTTAAAAAGTGTGAGCCTTTCAATAATTTGCAATCCAATGGATGCTATTTATAAATGGAGCTTTAGTCAGTCTTTAAAACAGTTACCCATAGGACCCCCTGGAGAAGTCTTATTAGCAGTTTAGGGTTAGAGAAATAGAGTTTTATTATTTTCAAACATCCACTCATTGCATTATAGATGTTCTATGTGACTTTTCATTAATACGGACTTATCTTCCCAACAGCAAGTCCTACAATGAAGTTATATTATATGTAATAAAAATGATAATCAATTGGAAATTATCTTCTGTGAAAAGTAGTGGAAGTGTTGAGATGTGTTGATCACGTTTTCATAACCTTAGAAATCTCCATGTTTTATTCACGTCATACAAGTCAAGTAACATATGTGGTCATCTCCAATGGCATTTGACTTTTCTTTTTAATAAGTAAATGTCACTGTGAAAAGCAAATTTATGTGGTCTTAAAATATGTTCAAAGCTTAGCTATTTAGATAACAAATGTCTCAATTGTTGCTTAAAAATCACCAATTAAAAAAAATCTGTATACATATTATGTTATCACTAGTAGAGGATAAGATGCTTAAGGGTAGAGACTTAAATTTTTGCCTCTGTATTCCCAACACGCAGCCTAGAGCCTTTCTGATTAGCATATATTCTGCAGCTGGTAGCCTTAGAAAGTTGCCTGGTACGTTGAGAGTTTAGATGACTTGCTCAGGCTTATATTAGCCAGGATGTATCTGAAGTAAAGCTCAAACCTAAGTCTTCCTGACTTCTAGGTCAACTCTTTATCCATGAAACCAGCTGCCTCTCTGCTTTGTAGTAGACATTTAATAAATGTCCTTTTAATGCTGAATAAATGATGTGGTAGTAAGCAAGAATGTGGCTTATTATCATGAAGGCAAGGCAGGGTTCAATAGCCAAATGTTGAAAAAATTTTTATAACAGAATTCTGAGAGGCCACGTGGTACCGTGGAAAGGATGTTGGATTTGGACTCAGTGGCTCAGCTTTGCCACTTAATACCTGTGTGACATCACAGGTATTAACTCCCTTACCATCTCTGGGTTTCAGTTCCCTCAACCACTAAATGAATGACTGTACTAGATGACTTTGAAAGTCGGAATCTATGACCTTAGATTCAAGAAATAGATTTTTAATTAACTGAAGTCATTTTTTCTTCAAGTTTGTTAACAACCTATCAATCATTTGGAGGAGTCTATAGAAGACTTTGTCCAGCTCATGAAAATAATACAAATTCCTTGTCGTCGTATGTGTTGATATGTGATATGTTTACAGCATTATATGATTAGAAGTATATAATTAGAGATATGAAATTATTACTGTATACAGGTTGGGATGTTTTTCTGGATTTATTGCCTCTCCTTTTACATGCATTGTGGGAGCAATTGGGACAATCTTTGTGTGTCTTGAACCATGAGATAAAGACCTACACATGTATATGCACAGAGATCTGCTTCTTAGTCATTTATGGGCTGCAATGGGCTGCAATGACATTAAGTGAGGCCATGTGTGTCAGTGGAAAGTGTACTGGATTTACTGAGTTTCATTTTTACTTAATGGCTATGTGACACTGAACGTCACCTACACTTTCCTGATCTGATGGCCTCTTGAAGCGCTGGTTTGATAATCCTAGATAAAGTTCCAAACCTTATTTTAGTCATAAAATGTAATACTTTTCCCACACCTCATTCCAGAAGCAGGAACAAGTCTCCAAATGGCCCAGCGTTGCTTTCAGCTTTTTGCCTCTTCCTGTTTCCATCTTCCAGCTGGTGTTGATTTAAATGACCAAAACACAAGAAGTAGCCAAAGAGACAAGAGAAACAAGAGAAGTAAGGGGCCTGAACTGGTCATTCAGTCTAAGAACAAGTGGACATATTAAACATGCACTTTTAAAAATTGCATAATATATGTGCACATGCACACACACATATATAAACATATACATACACACACGTATATACATATGTATATGCATATATACATGCACACACATGCAATGTATGTGTATACTTTGTTACTTTTCCAGAACCCATTTTCACAAACCATTTCCAACTATGTTCTTCCACTTATCCTTATTCCATTTAATTCAACCTACATTTACCAAGTGCCTGATGTGGTAGACCATGTGGGTAAAAAGACAAAAATTAGAGTCCCTGACCTCAAGCAGCTTACACTCTCTTTACAAAAAGATACACAAGTGCACAAAATAATACAGATGAAGATGCACTAATCATGGCCATAGTCACCTTGGTATAAAGATACAAAAGAGACATGGTTACTCAGGCATATACAAATATACATGGAGACATACTGAATAGAAGAAATCAATAAAAACACAATGACATTGTGACTAGCCTTAAAACCTAGACATGTAAATGCAGACACATACATGATAGAGTCCCTTTAGAATTCATTTAGTTTGGGGTTTGAACAAAGGTGGGTCCAATCTGGTCCCTGAAATAGTACCTTAGGTGATAATAGCCCATGGGGCAATATTCACAGTCTTTCTTCCCTTTCCTTCACCAGATCTATAAAGGATTCCCCTGGATGACAGGAGCTATCTTTTTTTCAGCCTTTGTATTCCCAGTACCTGGAGCACAGAAAAAATTGAATAAATATATGTTGAATTGGAATAAATTTTAAACAAAATTCTATTCTACACAAAGTCAGCTCTAGATTGTTTGAACTAATAAACAGAATGGTTTATTATATACAAGCATCTTATGTTTGCTTTTTGTAATTCAGTCTTGTTTTATATTTCAGTGCGGGTGTGCTTGAAATTTGGGGAACTTAACAATACTTCAAACAAAATAATGAAACTGCTCAACTCAAGAGAATATGTGAAACTTTAGTTTCCTCATTTAATTAATAATGGAGTACTATATTTAATTTAAACAATAAGGTCCTGGAGCATGGAAAGTACTTTATCAATTTATGTGGAATTAGAATAAATTATTAACAGAATTCTATTCTATATAAAGTCAGCTTGGGATCATTTGAACTAGAAGTGGTAGTTCAGACATACAAATATTTTATTTTACAGTATTGAAATAGTGCAGGCAAGTACATTAGTGAAGTATTGGGATTGAAACTTGATGAGATTAGAGGAAAAGCTGTATTATTCAGTCAGTTTACCTTGTACTTAAGGCTTCTGAGTAGATTTCTGTGCCACTTTCCAAACCAAAGTTAATGTGATAAGGGTAAATGTTAGAATTAGAATGCTTGGACATAATTTCAGTACATTTACTACTGGCAACGATGTACTTGGTATATTTTGGACCCAGCTAAAAGATATATGTCTTGATTAAAGGTCAAGCAGCCAATGTAATTGGCAAGAAAGACCAATTTTCAAATTCATCATTAATTAGAGTCTTGCTTATATTTCTAGGGTCAAGTTTAATTAACTGGTTAACTGAAATAGCCTCAATCATCTTCCTTGGACATATTAGTGATTATCAGTTAAGAATAATGAACCTGGATTTACAAAGCAGGTATAAACTTCACTAGCTTTATGTCAGTAGGGATCCAAACTGTTCAATCTTTTCATATAGCCAAAGTCCTAGGTTGAAGTTGGTTGCTATGTAAGGAAAGACAATATTCTTTCACAATAGAACTAGAAGTAGAACCTTACTTCATGAATGGGTCAATTGTTCTTCCTTGTTTGAGAACTTCTCTCCCCCCCAACTTCCCTCCCCCACCCCATGTATTCTATTTATATGCGACTACAAAACTTAGAAGTATTACTTCAATAATGAGAAATTATTAAGGAAAATGCACAGAAACCATATACTAATAAAATTATATCTTAAAATACTTTGCATATTAATTATATTTGGATTTTAAAGCAGCATTTTGTCTTGTCTTCTCTTCATGTTTCATTTATTTCATTCTGGATTGATGCTTTTATTATGGCTTCTCTATCAAGTCAATTTGTGTCAGTCATGTAGGAGTTCTGAAGAGAATGGGAGACAACAGACGTAATTGGAATCAGAGAATGGGAAAATGACCAGCTATGAAGAGAGAGGTAGAGACCACATATGTATACACAAATATATACACATATACATATGTACATACACACATACATATACCTGAGCTGTGGGCTGCTAGATGGTGCAGTGGAGAGAACTGGACTTAGAGTCAGGAGGACCTAGATTTGTATCTGGCTGAGATATATACTAGATGTATGACCTTGGGCAAGTCACTTAATCTTGTTATCTCAGTTTTCTCATTTGTAAAATGAACTGGAAAAGGAAATGTAAACCACCCCAATATCTTTGCCAAGAAAATGACAATAGGGGTCAGGAAGACTCAGACACAACTGAAAACAACTAAACAACAACACACCTGCATTGTAAGTAACTATTGCACCTGGGAAAAATTCAGCTGAGGTGAGAGGCAGAAATAAGAATATCTCAGAGTAAAGTACCATCATGGGTACATTCTTGCCACAGACAATGTAATCCTTGTCACAACAGAGTTTTTAAAAGAGAACATGACTTAGTGGGAAGGAACACCATGATACCAAGAACCTGGAGATGAAGAACAGGACAAGTTAGACCATTTGCTACACTAGGACCACTAGCAGGGTATAGGGAGTATTCATCATGGGGAGTCATTGTACCCCTCTTGGTGAGGAAATATTTCCAACCTTAATTTCAGTACTCGGGGGGCAAAGCCCTGTTTGGCTCATTCTAGTTATGGATCTGATTCACAGAGAAACACATACAAACATATACATGTATACTGACAGTCATTTGTACTAAAACTGGAAGAGGGCTTAGATCCATACTTAGTTGTAGTAGTATGCCTTGGATAGCAGGCCCTAAGAGATATATGATGCAAAGATATTTTTCCCTAATCTACACATTTCCTTTTTTTTTTTTGAAGGAGCAAAGGTAGGGCAATCAGGGTTAAGTGACTTGCCCAAGGTCACATGGCTAGTTTTTGTGTTAAGTATCTGAGGCTGGATTTAAATTCAGGTCCTTCTGACTCCAGTAACAGTGCTCTATTCTCTGCACTACTTAGCCGCTCCAGTGCCTTTCCTTTTATCTTTACTGCATTGTTTTTGTTGCTGCAAAAACTTTTCATTTTCATGTAATTGAACTGACCTGTTTTATCTTTTATGACTACCTCTATGTAGCATACTCATTGGCCACACCCCTCTAACCCATCTTGGTAGATGGGTTAAACCAGGTTTAAATAGGTTTCAACAGACTTCAGATCTGTTGATAGGTTAGGGGGATTTCTACCCCAAGCACGTGAAGTCTTCCAGTGGAAAGGGCAAATGAGAATAATTTGTTCCAATGGCCATGAAGGCAGCTGAAGCAGATGCTATGGAATGTTAGAGCTTGGTCAGATATTGAAGATGCCAAGGTCATCCTGGGTCATCATCAGTTATCTTGCCTTTTGTCTTGCCTCTGGACTTTGATAATTCTGGAAAAGAAAGTAAGACTGATGATTTTGTTCAACTCTGCCTCACTTAAATCCAATTCATGCACCAGTCAAGATATCACCCATGATGTTATTGGTCCTCTTCAAAAATGAAGAATGAACATCAATGCCAAATTAAAAACTCCACTGTGAAAGGTACATATTCTAATTCTCTTCATTTTTAAAAATGGTATGATTTTTAGTATTCATGTTATCTATTCATTTTGAATTTGTTGTGGTTTATACTGTATGATGGTTGAACTAAACCTAATTTTTGCTAAACTACTTTTCTAGTTTTCCTAGCAGTTGTCAAATAGACAATTCTTCCACATGCAGTCCATGTTCTCAGATCAATCAATCAATAAGCACTTATTAAGTACCTATTATGTCCCGGACACTAAGTCCAGGATTTCCTAAATGCTGAATTTGCCTATTCCCTTCATCTTCTTTTCTGCTTTTTTTTTTTTGCTTTCTTTTTGGTAGGTTTTGTTTTTTCTATTTTGGATTGTTTTTGTAGTTTTGATATTGTAGCTTCTGTGGAGCAGCTTTTCCTGTCAGTGAAGACTGGCACCTGCTCTGTACTCTACATAGTCTTAGGGAATTATTTGGATCACTGAAAGGTTAGGTCATTTCTGTAGGATTGCACAGCCAATATGTGTCAGAGGTGGGACATGAACTCAGATCTTTGTGACTCTAAGATCAGCTGTCTATTAGTTACCCCATACCTTCTCTCTTTGACATTTTTTTCCTCCCCATTTTTATTTCATTTTTAAAAAATTGACTTTATTTACTTTTAGTTTACAAGATTCAGTTTCACAATCCCTTGGATTTCAAATTTTCTCCCCTCCTTCCCCCCCCCCCCCGCCCCCTTGGCAGGATGCAATCAAGTATAGGATCTGCAAATACTTTTACATTGTACATTAGTCTGGTTGTATAGAAGGGTTGTAACCAATGGGGTGAAAAATGGGAAAGAAGAAACAAAACCAAACATGGAAAAGAACCATAACATGTAGTTTACTTGTCTCCATTTAAACTATTTTTTCTAGATCTTTCTCTGAATGTAGATATCTCCTTCCATCCTGAGGCTTGTAGAGTTGTCTTATGCCTGTGTGTTGCTGAGAAAGTCTAGTTTATCAAAGCTGGTTGTCACACATATGACATTTCTGTGATTGTGTACAAGTATCTCCTGGTTCTGCTCTTCTCACTCAGCATCAGTTTGTATAAGCCTCTCCAGGTAAATATGAAGTCCGTCTGCTCCTCATTTCTTATAGTACAATAGTATTCCATTACATTCATGAACCATAACTTGTTTAGCCAATCCCCAATTGATAAAGTTTCTTTTTGGGGACATAATTTGAAGTCTGGAAGTCTGAGCAAGACTTTCCCCTTCATTTCTACTTTTTTCATCATTTTGAATCCTTTTCTCAGACACTAACTAGTTGTGTGCTCCTCAGCAAATCACAGTTTCCTTATCTGTAAAAGGGGATAATAATAGCACTTACTTTGTGAGAATCAAATGAGATGACAAGAAAACAATTTGGAAATCTGAAAGTGCTATATAAATGCTATCTATTATTTCCTCTGAGGTTCTAGCTCCTTTGTCCCTCCAACTAAAGCTACGTTACCTGGCTTTATATTGATTTGGCATAGTACTAATTCTATAAATTAATTTAAGTAGCATCATCATTTTTTATTATTTTGTCATGACCAAATGACTAATGAATACTCCTTTAAATTTTTTGGTCATTTTTTATTTTTTAAAAAATGCTTTGTAATTGTATTTATATCAATCTTGGGTGTGCCTTGGTAGACTCCCAGATATTTTATGCATTTTGTGGTTATTTTTTAAAATAAGATTGTCCTTTCAGTTATTTCCTTTTGGACTGTGTTATTGTTATATAGAAATTCTGGAGTTTTTTGGCGGATTTATTGTATGTTTTACTAAAGCTATTAACTATCTCAATGAGCTTCTTTGTTGATTCTCCAAGGCTTTGTAGGTAAATCATATTGTTGACAAATGGGGATAACTTTGTATCTTCTTTGTCTATTCACTGACTCAGCAGAAATCACCTGCTATATGCCAGGCACAGTGGGAGGTGGGGGAAATACAAACATCAAATAAAAGTTTCTGTTCTAAAAAGTTTCATTTTATTGGGGTGGAAAAATATGTACAGAGACAAGAAAATACATCTTAAATACAAAGTAAAGTGAAAGGAGTGCTAATAGTTGGTGTGAAGGTTCTTAAGAGTTCCAAGGGGCTGAAGGGCACCAGGGAGAATTTTTTTAAGTCTATTTTTATTATAAACTTAATTATTTATTAACAAACAAACATTCTAGCATACCAAGAAGAACAGCAATAAAAAGGATTGTATATGAAACTACCTAAACTTTTTTTTTGGCAAGACAATCAAGGTTAAGTGACTTGCCCAGGGTCACAAAGTTAGTGTCAAGTGTCTGAGGCCAAATCTGAACTCAGATCATCCTGATTTCAGAGCCAGTGCTCTATCCACTGTGCCCTCAAGCTATCCCCTACCTAAGCTATCTTAACTAAAAATTCTAGGCATTTTCTCTGACTGTCTACACCCCCTTCCCCTGCCTGGACCACTCTCCCTTTTCTACTCTAACTACTGACCTTCCAGGCTTCCTTTAAATCCCAGCTAAAATCCCATTTTATACAAGAAACTTTTATTAATCTCTCAGTTCTAATGCTTTCCTTTTAAAAAATTATTTCCTCTTTATATAGCTTGCTTTCTACATATTTGTTTGCATGTTATCTCCTCTATTAGATTATAAACTCCTTGAGAACAGGGACTGTCTTTTCTATCTTAACCAGAAACATTTATTCTGTTTTTCAGTAATTTCTCTTATTATTCTTTAATAATCACCCGATTCAGATTTAGTATTTCAGTTTCTCAAACAATTCTCATTTGAGGTGGTTTTTAAAAAAATTGACCAGGGCTGTATCCCAAAGAGATCATACAAATGGGAAAAGGACACACAAGTACAAAAGTATTTATAGTAGCTCTTTTTGTGGTGGCCAAGAATTGGCTATTGAAGGGATGCCCATCAATTGGGGAACAGCTCCCCAAATTGTGGTATATGAATATAATGGAATACTATTGTGCTCTAAGAAATGAGGAGCATGCAGACTTCAGAAAAACCCAGAAAGACTTAAATGAACTGATACTCGGCGAGGGGAGCAGAACCAGAACATTGCACACAGTCACAACCACACTGTGTGATGACTAGCTTTGACTGCCGTGGCTCCTCTCAGTAATGCAAGGTTCTAGGACAGCTCTCAAAGCTAATGATGGAAAATGCCGTCTACATCCCAGAGAAAGAATCACGGAGTCTGACATATTTTTTCTCTGTTTTATTTCTTATTTCTCATGGTTCATTCCATTGGTTATAATTCTTCTTTACAATATGACTAATGTGAAAATATGTTCAATATAAATGTACGTGTAGAGCCTAGATCAGATTTTGTGCCATCTTGGGGAAGAGGGAGGGAAGAAAGAGGGAGAAAATGTAACACTCAAAAGCTTGTGGAACCGAATATAGTAAACTAAACATGAATGAATAAAATGCTCTAAAAATTGGTGGGAGAAAAAAGAGCTATAAAGTAAGGTAAGTGGTACAGCAAATAGAGCACCAGCTCTGCAATCAGGAGGATCTGAGTTCAAATCTGACCTCAGACACTTGACACACTTAATAGTTGTGTGACCTTGGGCAGGTCACTTAACTCCAATTGCCTTGCTTTGCCCTTTCCAGAAAAAAAAAACAACCAAGAAATTGGAGTAAAGTTTGTCATCCAGAAAATGCATGATCCCAAAATGGAAAAAGGTTGATAAGTGAGGGGAGTAACTGAACAGAGAACACACATACTCCACTGCTCCCCTCATGATGTCAAGAAAAAAATGACAAAAGGCCCACAGCATAACATATTGAATGGATTCTCAGCAGCAAATCTCTGGGAGCATATAAACAAAGATTTCATGTGGTAGAGAGACATGGATGAGTTGTGTGATCTGTATAAGAGGGTACATTCACATTGATAAAATCACATATCCATTTGGGTATTTATTTGTTAAATTTAAATTTCTATTTCCTACTCATTTAAGTGTCTGGCAATAGAAAGTTGAGCCTACCCTTTGACCCAGTAATACCACTTTTGGGGTTGTATCCCAAAGAGATCATAGAAGTGGGAAAAGGACCCATATGCACCAAAATATTTATTGCAGCTCTCTTTGTGGTGGCAAAAAAACTGGAAACTTAGGGGATGCCCATCAATTGGGGACTGGCTGAACAAGATATGGTATATGAATGTAATGGAATACTAATGTGCTATAAGAAACGGGAAGGAGATGGACTTCATAATTACCTGGAGAGGCTTATACGAACTGATGCTAAGTGAGAAGAGCAGAACCAGGAAAAATTTGTACACAGTCACAGATACATCATATGTGTGACGACCAGCCTTGATAAACTGGACTCTTTTCAGCAATGCACAGTTAA
>JAQQSW010003231.1:0-14742 GCA_028646575.1 Pseudocheirus occidentalis | reverse complement strand
CTCAACGGCTTCCCAGAGTCTCATCTGGACAAATCACACAGCTCTTCTCAAAGTGAGCCTCAAAGGAAACCTCACACCAGCACGTATATATAGCCTTCTCCTAGGTCAGAGAATGTCACAGCCCTCTTGACCCACTGTCCAATTACAAAGTAACAAGGTGTGGCCATTAGCCACAGGCTCCACGTATCCACATTCAGCCTGTTAGGGGGCAGAGTATACTGTCAAATCAGGGAACGTTCTCAGAGCCACTTAAGCCTATAAAAGGGTCGAAGGGCAAGAAAGATCTTCAGATTCTCAGTACATCTCCCTATCCCTTTATCTTCTTGTTGAGTGAAATAACATTTCCATACTGAACCAAAAGGGGGGAAAGCACTACAATTCACTAATAAAAGATAGTTTTGCTTTTGAATGTGATATACAAATTCCTAAAAAAAAAAACCACACACACTATGCAAAATCACAACAAAAACCACAGGATTTAGAGGAAAAGAAGTTTGGAGGCCCAACATTTCCAATCACACACATTTCTTTTGTTTTCATGATATGGCTCCTGATGGTCCAAAATATTGGATCCTTTATGTCTGTTGCTTGTGAGAAATTGCATATTTCTCTTGTTTATTTCAAAATGTTTTATTATTTTACACTTTTTAAAAATTAAAGGTTTCCTTTTTGCATTCATCATATAGCATTTTTTAATAAAGAATGTGGAATGAATGGTTTTTCTTTTGGAATATATCTTACAGTCAAATTATTCAATAAAATATCAACCTAATTGGGAAAAAATTGTTTTGATAACAATTGTTATGGCAGCTATTTTTTAACACATAACACTTATTTTGAATATGAGAATTTATTCTGTGATATGCATACATCACATATATAAACATGGATTTGCATATACATGTGCATGTTATATGAATGTATGATGATCCTCTTTGCCCATTAAATAGTTCCTCTTAGAGACAACATTTTAAAGAGGGGCCTAAGCTGAGCAACATTCATCACTCCTGTTCCCCACTCTGTTTCTAACTTTCTGGATATTGCTACTATAATTCATGGAGCAACTAGGGGGTGCAGTGGATAGAACACTTGGCCTGGGTTCAGGAGAACCTGAGTTCAAATCCAACCTCAGACACTTATCAGTTGTGTAACTTTCAGCTAGTCACTCAACCCTCTTTGCCTCAGTTCTGCATCTATAAAATGAGTTGGAGAAGAAAATGGCAATTCACTCCAGTATCTTTGCCGAGAAAACCTCAAATTGAATCAAAAATAGTTGAAATGGCTCAATCACCATGAGTCAAATGCTATCCCACCCTGAAGCATTCCATTGTCATTCCATTCCATTGTCCATTCCATCGGCATGCCATCCTCCTCAAACTGGGGAGTTCTTCTTACTACTTCCATTTTGTGGGAGGAGCCAAGGCTAGCTAACCTTCATCTTCCTCCTGCCTTTCCTTTTAAATTTCTAGACTTAGAAACCTTGTCAGCACAAAGTACTTTCCCCTCTCTCCCTTTCAGTCCTTGTTGATGTTTTGTTTTTCAAGGAATATAAATTCCTTGGGGGCAGTGGCAGTCTTTCTTTTCACCTTGTGTTTTAATCCCCATACCTTAACTCAGATCTGGGAAGATAATAAATCCTTGTTGTATTGTTGCAACAACAGTTAAATGGCCTGTATTGGTAGAAGGGAGAAAGACTATCAAATGAGAATATCATAGAAAAAGAAATAAGCAAGTTACTTGCAGAAGATGTTGGTAAGATTGGTTTGCCTAGAAAAGAGAGTCCATGGAAAATAGACCGGATAAATTGAAATAGGAGTTTGTATAGCAGACACTGAAAATCTCAGTATGAAATCTGGATTAGATGAACTAGGTAGGCAAACTTGTTAGGTCCTTGTTAAGAAGCCTGCCCTTATTAACCCTACTCTGCTTGAATCACTCCTTTTGTCTTCTCAACAATTTTTTGCTTTTGTTAGAGAGTTTCACATTTCTTGATTTTTACTGCAAGGTTTCAGAAGTCATTTTCGTGGATATTAAGTCTTGACGCTGAAATTAGATTACATACTAGTCAAAGACACTGAATGGTTTCTTTCTTGATGTATATCCCCACTAATATCCTGCTTGATACAGTGTTTTATTGACAATTCATGATAAGTACAACTAAATGACTCCAGCAACACCACAACTGTCCTTGCATTCTTTTGATAAGAGAAGTACAAAGGAAACTGGCTTCATTGTCCAGGAGTCTCCAGGTATAAGAACATGAGATAAATAGATTTTATATATATGTGTACATATACACACACACACACATACATACCCCATACACACATGCATATATATACACATACATATACATACACATACATACATATACACTTATACACATATATACAAATGTGTGTATGTATAATGAAAATCAAAGTTATAAAAGAAATTACTGTTTTCCTTTAATGTAGCTTGGATATAGACTTGTATCTTATATGTTGCCTGTATTTAGATTTTAATTTAAAAAATAGAATTGGATGGAAGAAAAAGAGGGGGAAAATGAAATTACTACAGGTTGTTGTTGTTATTTTTCAATTGTGTCTGACTCTTCATGACCCCATTTGGGGTTTTCTTGGCAAGGATACCAAGGAATTTGCCATTTCCTCCTCCAAATCATGTTACAGATGAAGAACTGAAGTAAACAGGGCTAAGTAACTTGCCCAGGATCATATAGTTATTAAGTATCTCTGAGGCAGGATTTGAACTCATGCAGACAAGCTCAAAACTTCCTGACTCCAGGTCCAGAATTCTATCCACTGTGCCACCTAGTTGTCTTACTAGATAGACAGACAGACAGACAGACAGATAGATATAGACGGACGGACGGACGGACAGACAGATGGATGGATAGATAGATATTTTTAAAATGAGTCTTTGCATGGATTGTGAAAATATTAATAGTCTTATAGATCTTTGCTGACAGGTGTACTTGGTTCAATTCTTTCATTTTACAAATAAGGAAAATGAGGACCAGGAATGGTTTGTCTAAAGTCACAAAAGTGGCAAACAGCAGAGAAAGAATTGGAAGAGAGATCCTCTGACTCCTAAACTCTGTTATTCAAAGTAGAATAAACTATGGAAAAGCCTTCCATTCTGCTTTCCATTAATTGATACAGTATATGATCTCTGGGTCATCTGCATTTTGATTTAAAACAACCACCAGAGGGGAAAACATAAGGAAATGTATAGGGGAGAAGGAGTAGACGAGGTTTTATTTGTATAGGGAATTCCCAAGAGAAGAAAGTCCTTTTATTAATATCAGTATAACCTCCAAAATCTATTGTTTTCGAGAGATGTCTAGAGCATTGAGGGGATCAGTGACTTGTCAAGAATCACACAGCCAAAATTTAAGAAAAGGGAGACTTAGGTTCACATCTTTCTGGTTTGTAGGTCAGTTCTCTATCTACTAGACCATTGCCCCTCATCAAAGATATATTTACATTTTCAAAATTAATAATTTCTCTTTCCTCTACTCAATCCTTTTGGATAAATTTGAATTCCTAACTTTCTAATTTAGTTATAAATCTACAACTAAGTGTCAGGGCAACTAGGACACACAGTGAATGGAGCACCAGACCTGGAGTCAGGAGGGCCTGAGTTCAAATTTGGCCTCAAACATTTAACACCTACTACCTGTGTGACCTTGAACAAGTCACTTAACCCCAACTGCACTGCCTTTCTCCCTCCAAAAAAAGACAACTAAGTGTTTTGTATTAAGGTCAGTTAGATTTCCCCCAAGAGGAGCTTATGTATATGCAGACAGGTTCTCCATAAGTTTTTTTTTTTCCTCTCTGTATCGGCAAGAAATATTCTCCTTCACTGAAAGATTTAATTTACTTTGAAAATCAATTTCATTTAACACTGAGTATGATCTCAATATTTAACACTTGTGTTAACTGGAATTAATATACAGTTCTGCTGAAAGCTAAGAATCTGATATCTCCTTTCTCTAACAAGTGAGAGGGTACAAGAAATTCACTGAGGTGTCTAAGGCAATGAAGCTGAGATGCAGACACTTAAAAATCAATTAACTGACATGTAATACCTGATGGAATGACTGACTTTGAGATTCTGACTTGGCTTTCTTCAAAATAGATTTTAATTGGGCTGTTCGGTAAGACTCAAGGTGGTTAGAGAAATAAAAATATAGAGAGGGATTTCTGATAATAATACTTCAATCAAACAGAGCACTGAATATGGTATGTGCTAGGGTGATTTGGGAATTCAATGAAGCTGGCATCTTCTTAGAGTAAAGCAAACAATTCCTAGATTGTTCTGTGGTCAAGGGAAATTTATTATTGTTGTTTTGTTTTGTTTTACTGACTCCTGGCTTAGCTGAGACACTGGGGCTGACAGCATCACGGTGCAAAGGGCAGGAGTGGGAGGAAACAATGCCTGGATCCTGTATTTTGCTACACTGGTCATGGTGGCTCCATTCGACAGCGTTTGTTTGGGAAAATGACACTGTTTCTTGGAGCAGGGTAGTACGCTGAGGACAGGTTGGCTCTCTGAAGCTCTGCCACAGAGATGGAGTGACAACAGGTAGCTATTAGATTTCCACATGAGTAAGGCCACTTTCCAATTCTCTCACAAAGAGCTAACAGATCTGATTATAGCGACAGGCTGCCCATCTGCAAGGAGAAATTGATGGGCACAAGAAAATTGCTAAAACATTTGCAGTCACCCTGCCAGAGGGAGAGAATTCTGTGCACTGTTTTTGCACTCTGTTTTTTTTCAGGGGGAGGGGCTCAGAATTTCCCAAGGTTGTCATGCCAAGGTGAAAAATGGTAAGATTGATCTTTATTTAGAGAATTCAGTAACTTTCTCTCATCTCAGAACTGTTGGCAGATATCATTCGGTCAAAACCTCTATCATTTAATTCCCGAGTAGAATATAAATCAGGCCTCCTTGAAGAAGGAGTTTGGAAAAGGACTTTATTTTTGGTGCTTTTACATGTTGTAAATACTAAATGCAGCAATGTGAATAGGGTTACAAGTGACCTAGCCTACCCATTCCCAATTAGATTAAGATATACTTTAAAATCTAAAAGCAAAGTCAGCCAAAGCCAGAGCAACCATATGATATGTAAATTAAGATCCTGAATAGAGTAGCTGTTCTAGGGTTATCCCATCCACTTTGTTGAAAAGGAAATTGCTTACTCTGGGATTACAGTGACTCCTCCTTATGTCATCAAAGTGTCCAAGAGAAAGGGATCTTCAGATCTGAGAACTAGAATAGGAGTTGTTAAATGTCTTGGGGTCATAGACCCTTTGTGCAGCCTGGTGAAGATTATGAACCTCTTCTCAGAATGTTTTAAAATGAATAAAATACAGCTAGGTCTCAATTAGAACAAATAATGAATCCCCTGAAATGGCAGCATTATTCAAATTTGCATTGTGTATTTCTGCTGAGCTGGAATAAATTATCATTTTTATACTTGAATAGTGCGGATTTAAATATATGTGACCACTTCAGAGGATTTGTTATTCTCATTAATTGGAACCTAGTTGTAAAATACACGGTATAGCCAAGGAAACAAATTAAAGATGGGGTTTTTTTCTCTCAATCCAAGTTCATAGAGCCCTTTAAATCCATGGAAGAGCTATTGATCCCATATTTAGAACCACTGAACTAGAGACAGAAAGGACATTAGAGACCCTCATTTTATAGAAAAGGAAACTCAGACCACAGAAAGTAAAATGACTTACCCAAGGTCACTGTCAAACAGTTAATAAATATTTATTAAGCAGTAATTATGCCAGGCACTATGTTAAGCACTGGGCATGGAGATATGAAAAAGAAAAACAGACCATGCCCTCAATGAGATTACAATTTAATGGGGAAAGTCAACATGCAAAAGAATGTTGAAAACCCAGAGGGTAGGGCATGCCCGGGAAGATACCCAACACTGAAAAATTATGGAAAATTCAGAGAAGTCCCAAAGTAGCAGAGCCAAATGAGAAATGAAGAAATATTTTGAGCTGCTCTCCCTCCTTAAACAGAGATTTTGGAGTTCATAGTAATACCCCTCCAACAGAGGTAGTAAATATCAACAATAGGATTTGAGCTCAGCTCTTCTGAGTCCAGAATCAATGTTCTTCCAGCTATCCTGTACTTCCTCCAAGGTAAAACTAATCATAGAATCTCAAAGAGGGAAGGTGAGAAGCTATCAATCTTTCCCCAGCACTAGTCAAGGAAGAATATTATCTGGTTCTACAGTCAGGTACTAGCTCTTTAGAAAGAAGTCAGAGAAAGATAATTGATCAGGTTTTCAAAAATTGAAAGAAATTTAGATGGCCCTGGATTGTAACTTTTGGGACACCTTTTGGAAAAGTATGCCCTTCACTATAGTTAAGTGAATTTTAGAAATTATTAATAGTATCACAGACTAGATTCAAACATAGCTGCTTAAACTCCAGATCTAGCCTTCTTTCCTTTCTACATCGTTGCTTCCAGAGTGAGCTATATGGCTCAAGTGGATGGAGTACTGGACCTGGAGTCAGGAAGACCTAAGTTCAAATTCAGCCTCAGATACTAATTGGCTGTGCCAGCCTGGGCAAGTCATTGAATCTCTTCAAGTGACTGAAGAAGAAAATGACAAACCTCTCCAGTATCTTTACTAAGAAAACATGGAGAGCATTGGCATGCTGTGGGGTCATGAAGAATTAGACATGATTGAACGACAATAACACATTGCTTCCATCTTTAACAGCATCTAGTTACACTGATCAAATTCTGAATTTTACTAAGAACATTCTGATCTACAGTTCTAACTCCTTAAGTCACCAAGAAAAGGATGGCCTGTGCAAATAATGATCCTGTTTCTTAGGTCAACTACAGTTCCCATTCTAAACTAATGTATTGGTGCTAACGATCTTTTTTGAATTGGAGTAGTATGAATCACTCTGGTAGTGACTGATCATAAGTGAACTGATAAAACCAAATTTGTGACCTTCATTCCTAAGCTTTTCAAATCTTAACCTTGTTTGCTAGGGTGATGTTCTAGGGATTTATTATTGTTTATCTAGGACCAGGGCATATTGGTCTAGTTAAGGAACAGTTGTAAAACAAGAGAAAGGAGACATGGGAAAAGATGACAATGAAGGTGAATGATAGCTACCTTTAAAACAGATGGAAATTGGACTTCAGAGGAATGGGAGCTGAAGGGTTGAAGTATAATATCCATTCTGAATAATAGCTGTACAGGACCCATGAAGGAAGTTTTGGGGGAGGACTTTGAGAACTAGAGAATTGGCATAGAAATACAGTTCACATTCAACCTCAGATATTTACTATACAAGAGACCCAAGACAAGTCAGTTAACTAGTCTCTGCCTCAGTTTTCTCATTTGTAAAATGGGGGTAATTATGGGACCTACCTCTTAAGCTTCTTATTAGGATAAAATAAGATAATAATGACTCTATGCTTAGCACAGTGCCTGGCACTTAGTGGGCACTGTGTAAATGTTAAAAAAAAAAGCATAGCTATAGGTAATAAGAAAAGGAACCATAGGAGGGAGTGCTTCAAAGAGGGAAAAAAGTAACCATGGACTTTATAAGAGTGTAAATCTTATGAAAGTTGTGGAATGCTCAGACACATTTAGTATACTTCAGTAGTTTCTTTGCCCAGGGGAAATGCCTTCACAAGAAGAAACAGTTTTAAACAGTATTCCCCATTTGGTCTAGTTGAGTTCAAGATGGTCTAAGGTTTCAACTGGAAGTAGTGATTAAAACAATCATTCTGGAAACAAGGAAAGGATTCATCTAAATTCTCTGTTTCTTGGAGCTCATTGTATGGAGTGGATAAGGAAGGGCCTGAGAAACTTAGTGATTTACTAGAACATCAGAGAAAACATTTAAGTGTGGAAATAGTCCAGTAAAGTCTAAAGTTTCAAATGGCAAAAATGGGAAATCACTATCTACTTTAGATAGTTAATGTATGAAGTAGAGCCTTGTCCTTGAATAAGGGAGAGTGTCGCCTTGGGAGTCATTATATGGTCATTTAAAAGTCTATCTGATATACACTGCAGGCTTTAAAGCTTTTATAACCAGAGTAATGAGAGGAAACAGTATATTGCAGAATGGTTAGTGTGGCTAGCTCTTAGAGTAGGTCACCAGAGATACTGGCAGAAAATTGGAAGAAAGGAATGATTGAGAGTGAAAAAAGGAGAAGTGAGATAAAGACCTAGATAGATGACAGTAAATAATTTTAAGCAAAAAACTAAAGCTTTCAAAATGGACTCAAAAGAGATCTGAACCTGTAATCTATGAACTAAAAAAAAAGATATTTCAATATGATTTGATGTCCTTGGTAATGCTGTATATTTGATTTGATAATTTTAACAACATTCAGAGAAGGTAAACATAGGCTTTACCAGACTACCAAAGAGGTCCCCAATATTAAAAAAAAGTTTCAGAAACCATAAACTAGGTGAAGGACATGTATTAACTAAAATCAGAGGGGAGAGATTGCAGGATACTAGGCATTTGCTGCTGAAGATCAAGGATGAGAAAGGAATACACATTTGTTAAGAGTCTACTATAGACAGATGCTGTGCTAAGTGCTTTTATAAATATTACCTCATTTGATTCACTTATCCTATGAGGTAGATGTTATCATTATCTCTCGTTTACATTTAAGGAAACTGAGGCAGAGAACAGTTAAATGACTTGCCCAAGGTCATAAAGCTAGTAAGTGTCTGATGCTAAATTTGAACCTGAATTTTCCTGATTCCAGACCCAGAGTCCTATTCACTATGCCACCTAGCTTCACTATTACATATTACATAATTATGTACTACATAATATTATATACTATCTTATTGTATGTTCATTGTGTCCAACTCTTCATGACTCCATTTGGGGTTGTTTTGGCAAAGATACTAGCGAAGTTTGCCATTTCCTTCCCCATTATTATCATATATATATATATATATATATATATATATATATATATGACACTATGGTGTCAGTATAACAGAGAATAGGAAAAACATCAGGAGATCAAGAAGAACAAGAGATGTAAGAACATTTTCTCATGAGCTGCTGCATCCAGCGCAGCTGGGTCCTGGAAGTGAAACCTAGAAGGAGACAAGGAGGGCATGTGGGAAAGAAAGCTTAGATTAGCATGGGCAGACTTGAGAGGCAGCAACTGCTCTGAGTCCCTCATACAAACTATATTTTATTGAAGTTACTGATGACATGGCAACACTCCAAAGTTGTACGGATCTTAGCAACACTTCAAGGTTATACAAAACATAAGCAGAAATAATAAAAATTTGTAAAGATTATATAGGTACATAATGTTTAACTTTTGAGGCCTTTGTGCTGTCTTCATAATGAAGTGTCTTATGGAATTTGGTCAAGAAATTTTCCCTGCCCAGCTGCATTCCCATAGAAACACATTTGACTTCATGATCATGCCCCTACTTTTGTAGAGGACACGTTTCCTCACATACAACTTTTGCTGTTTATGGATTTAGTAGGGTCAAGCAACGGTCATCTGGTTTCCTGCAATGAGCTAACATTAAAGTTTGAACAATTAGTGAATTGTTTTACTAACAGTCATAAAATCATAGAATTTCAGAGACTGGAAGAGAAAAGGCAAAAGAAGAGAATAAATATTTATATGGTACCTACTATGTGCTCAGGCACTGCACAAAACACTTTGCAAATAGTAAAGTGGGAATTAGGTGCTATTATTATCCCTATTTTATAGTTGAGGAAGCTGGATCAAGCAAAGGTTAAGTCACTTGCCAATGGTCACACAACTAGTAAGTATATGAGGCCGCTTTGAACTCTGGTCTTCCTGAATTTAGGCCCAGTATTCTAGCCACTAAGTAACCTAGCTGCCTCATTAAAGAAGAGACTTTAGTGGCTACCTAATCTAACACACCCAAAAGGAATTTCCACTATCACATACCCACCAAGAAAGTCATCTAGTATCTCCAGGAAAACACGCAATGAGGAAGAACCTACTAACACTTCCCAAGATAGCCCATTCCAGCTTGGGCCCTAATTTTTAGAAAGAATTTTCTGACATTTAGCCTGAATCTGTCTCTTTGAAACTACTACTCTACTCTTGGAAAAGTCACCAGAATAAAGAACATCATAGAATCACAGATTTAGAGCTTGATGGATATTGAAAGACATTAAATATTCCTTCACTCTTCATTTCACAGTTAGTGAAACTGAAGTACAGAGGTTAATTGATTTTCTCAAAACAAACCTTTTAGCTCTTTGTAAAGGTTTTGAAGTGCTTTACATATCTTGTCTCATTGATCTGGGATCCAGGGAAGGGTGACAAAAGTAAACCTCTGGGGATATTGTCTTATTTGGATCCCTACAAAGACAGCTTAATTGATCCTTTACCAAGAGAATTTCTCTGGAATATCCTAACAGTGCTGCTGCCAAGGAGACAAGAAGAAAATTATAAGATAAAAGTCTTTCCTAGAAGGAAAAGTTGCATGTCTGCAAACATGTATGGACACTAGAGCAAGAGACTGAATAAACAGTACAGGGATTAGACAAAGCCAAGTACACTAAAATATAGTGTTAATGCAGGCTCCTTTTGCTATAACCAATGGTTCTACATATGGATGGTATAGGGGTGGCTGGTGGAGGTCCTCTGTTTTCCTGTTGACTGTTAGGTCAAAATTAGCAAAAAAAAAAAAAAAAGCAGCAGAGAATTGGTGCATACTTTGCCTAAGCTTCAGAGGCTGCTTTGTGTGTACAATCTTCTGCAAAGAGAAAATCATGCACCAACACTCCCTCCACTTTGTTCTTAGCTTGTAGCCTTTTCAAGTTGAATAATTGACCATCAGTACTGTAGATGACCTTGAAGCCATGTTTGTCCTCATTAAAGGCATTTGCAAACATGGCTGAAAACATCATGCTAAAAAGCATGGGAGGAAGCACACAGCCTTGTTCCACTCCATTGGTGACTAGTAAAATGTGAGAGCATTGTCCGCTATCCAGAACCCAGCAAGGATACCATCATGAAATTGACGTATAATGTTGATGCATTTCTCTGGAAAACCAGTTTTTGACATAATTTCCCATAAGAGCTCATGATTGACAGTATCAAAGACCTTGTTCAGATCTACATTGTATACAGATCTTGGTTCCGTTCCTGGAAATTCTCCTGGAATTGTCAGACAGCAAACACCATATCAACTGTTCCTTGGCCCCTTCTGAAGTCACGCTGGGTCACAGGTAGATGAACATCTTCCAGGTGAAGGATCTGTCTATTAAGGAGCACTCTGGCAAGAATCTTACCAGCAATGACTAAGAGAGAAACCCCACCGTGATTGTCACAGAAAAAAATATTTCCTTTTCCTTTATAGAGATGGACAATGGAGGCATCCTTAAACTCTTGGAGGATAACCTCCTCTTGCCATATAACTTGGAAAATGTCAGTCAGTTTTTGCATGTGCAATGGACACTATACCTTGTAAATCTCAAGCTGGAATAGAATCAGCACCATGTGCTTTCCCATACAAAAGGAGCCTGATGGCATTCAAAGCTTCTTCTTTAGTTGGAAGTTCAGCTAGTGAAAGACTGACTTCAACATGAGGTAAACAGTCAATAGCTCAGCACTGATTGATGGTGGTCTGTTGCTAACACTATGGAAGTGTTAAAACTCTCTCTCAAGGAACATATACTTACCACTAATCAATGTTCAATCAGCACTGAGTAGTGGAAATGCACCATAGGTCTTTGGTCCATAAATAGCTTTCAGGGAATCATAAAAGCACTTAGGATTGTTACTATCACCATAAAACTGAGTTTCATCTGCCTTCTTACTGAGCCAAGAATCCTGCATCTCTCTAGCCTTTGCTTGCACTTTACTTTTAATGGAATTAAATAATTCTTTCTTAGAGATAGATGAACTATACTTCTGGCAAACCATGTGGAGTTCTCATTTTTCATTTAGCAGCTTCTGAATTTCCTCATTATTTTTGTCAAACCATTCTTGGAGTTTGCAAGTGTTCAGACCCAGATGAACCAAATCTACACCAAATCTCTGAAAACCATCCACTCCTTTTCCGCTCCACTATTGTCAGTTGTGTGATGGCTCAACTTTACCTCCATATTAACAACAAACTGTTCCTTCTCAGAGAACAGTTCTAATCTATTGACATTAATTCTTCTGGTAGTCATTTTGCCTTGGGGACACCACTTTTTTAATTTTTTAAAAAATAAAATTTTTTATTTTTAGTTTTCAACATTCATTTTCAAAAGATTTTGAGTTATAATTTTTCTCCCTGTCTTTCCCCTACTCTCCACCCTAGAATAGCAAGGCTACTGAATACCTCTTCCCCCAATCTGTTCTCTTTTGTATCCTCCTCCCCTATAATCTCCCTCTAACTTCCTAGTAGGGCAAGATAGATTTCTATACCCCAGTGCCTGTGTATCTTACTTATCAGTTGCATGTAAAAAAATAATTACAAAAAAATTTGTTTTTTAAAACTTTTAGTTCTGGATTTTTTCCCTTCTTCCCTTCTTGCTCACCCCCACTGGGCAGATAAGCAATTCAATATAGGCTGTACGTGTGTAGCTACCCAAATCATTTCCAGAGTAGTTATATTGTAAAAGACTAACTATATTTCCTTCTATCCTATCTTGCCCCTCCACATATTCTATTTTCTCCTTCAACCCTATTTCTTTTCAAAAACTTTTACTTCAAATTACCCTCTGCCCAAATCTGCCCTCCCTTCTATCATTCCCCCTTTTATCCTTTACCCCCTTGTTTTCCTGAAGGGTTTTGAAGGAGTATGTCATTCCCCCCTTAAGCCAAATTCAATGAGGATAAAGTTGACCCACTTGCTTTCACCTAACTGGTCTTCCCCTCCACTGTAACAGTGTTCTCTTGCATCTTTCATATGAGAAAATTTACCAAAATCTATCTCTCCCTCCTTCTCCCAATCAATTCCTCTCTCACCAATTAATTATATTTTGTAGATATCATTCATTCATATTCAACTCATTCTGTGACCTATCTGTGTATACATATGCCCACATGTTCATGTATATTTTTGTACATATATAACCCCCAATACATATATATACACATATATTCCCTTCAACTATCCTCATACTGAGAGAAGTCTTATGTGTTACAAGGAACATTTTTCCACATAGGAATGTAAATAGTTCAACTTTAAATCCTTATGATTTCTTTTTCCTGTTGACCTTCTCATGCTTCCCATGCTTCTTGTATTTGAAAGTCAGATTTTCTGTTCAGCTGTTTTTTTCATTGAGAATGCTTGAAAAGCCTCTATTTCATTGAATGACCATATTTTCCCTGTAGCATTATACTCAGTTTTGCTGAGTAGGTGATTCTTGGTTTTAACCCTAGCTCCTTAGACCTCCAGGATATAGTATTCCAAACCCTTCAGTCTCTTAATGTAGAAGCTGCTAGGTATTATGTTATCCTGATTGTGTTTCCACAATACTCAAATTGTTTCTTCCTGGCTACTTGCAGTTTTTTCCCCTTGATCTCAGAAGTCTGGAACTTGGCTATAATATTCCTAGGAGTTTTCTTTTGGGGATCTTTTTCAAGAGGCAATTGGTGGATTCTTTCAATTTCTATTTTGCCCACTGGTTCTAGAATATCAGGGCAATTTTGCTTGATAATTCCTTGCAAGATGGTGTCTAGCCTCTTTTTTTTGATCATACTTTTCATATAGTATGATAATTTTTAAAATATCTCTCCTGGATCTATTTTCCAGGTCAGTGGAAATATATATATTGAATGAATTATCCAATGATATATTTAACATTGTCTTCTATTTTTTTTCATTTGTTTGGATTTGTTTTATAGTATCTTGATTTCTCATAAAGTCATTAGCTTCCAATTGCTCCAATGTAATTTTGAAGGAGTTATTCCCTTCAGTAAGTGTTTGAAATTTTTTTCCATATGGCAAAAAGGCATTCTTCTCTTCACTGGCTTTTTGAGCCTCTTTTGCCATTTGAGTTAGTCTATGTTTTAAGGTATTGTTTTCTTCAGTGTATTTTTGGGTCTCCTTTAGCAGGCCGTTGAATCACTTTTTTATAATTTTCTTTCATCATTCTCACTTATCTTCCCAATTTTTCCTCCACTTCTCTTACTTGATCTTCAAAATACTTCTTGACCTCCTCAATGGCCTATAACCAATTCATGTTTTTCTTGGATGCTTTTGATGCAGGAGTGCTGGCTTTGCTTTCTTCCTCCTGCTCCATGCCTTGATAATTTTGTTCCCCAAACAGGAATCTATGGTTTGATGTTTCCTGGGCTTGCTCATCTTGCCAGTCAACTACTTGACTTTTGAGCTCTTTGCCACAGGAGAACTCTGCTTCCAGAATGGAGAAAGCTTTGTCCAAAATTTCTGGGGGTTTTGCAGCTGCTAGAACTATTTGTTGGACACCCTCTCTATAGATACCACAAGCTCTGGCTCACTTTTGACACACCCCAGGACCACCATCCAATACCATGATCCAGATCCAAGCAGGTTAAAGCAAGAGTGACTACCCCCTGAATTGTCACTGGCTCCCCCTGCAATGTGCAAGCCAGGAGCTCCTGAGGCAGCCAGGCTGAGGAGGTTGCACAGCCACCTTGCCTCTGCTGCTTCTTTCCCTGGGGGTAGGGGCTGGATCACATTCTTGGTCCACTGTTCCCACAGAGTTCCAAACTGACCTTTTACTTTCTTTTTGGCAT
>JAQQSW010003230.1:0-14742 GCA_028646575.1 Pseudocheirus occidentalis | reverse complement strand
CGTAGTGCTTTCTGTCTTGTGGAGAGTTTTGGAGCTTGAAAATCTGTTTAGCGTCCCATTTTATGAGTTTTTTAGCGTGTTTGTGTGGGAGCTGCGGTGCTTTGCTGCTTCTACGCCGCCATCTTGGCTCCGCCCCCCTGATATAGGTTATATATGTGCAATCATGTAAAATATTTCCATATTGGTCATTTTGTGAAAGAAGATTTGGCCAAAAAAATGAAGGAAGAAAGAGAAAATGAAAACTAGCATGCTTCATTCTAAATCCAGGCAGCATCAGTTTTTTTCTCTGAAGGCACGTATTTTCATCATGATTCTTTTGAGATTGTCTTGGCTCATAGTGTTACTGAGAACAACTAAGTCATTCACAATGGATCATTGTATCATATTGCACAATGTTCTCTTGGTTCTACTCATTTCATTTTGCATCAGTTCATGTAAATCTTTTCAGGTTTTTCTCAAATCATCTTGCTTATTGATAATATTCCATTTCAATTCAGCCATTTTCCAATTAATGGCCATTGCCTCAATTTCTAAATTTTATGCCACCACAAAAAGAATGGCTACAAATATTTTTTTAAAAATCTCTTTGGGATACAGACCTAATTGTGGTTTTGCTGGATCAAAGGGTGTTGCATATTATGATTGTCCTTTGGGTATAGTTCCAAATTGTTCTCCAGAATGGTTGCCTCAGTTCACAACTCCACCGATGGTGCATTAGTGTCCCAATTTTCCCACATCCCCTCTGACATTTATTATTTTTCTTTTCTATCATATTAGTCTATCTGATAGGTGTGAGGTGCTATGGCAGAGTTGTTTTAAGTTGTATTTCTCTAATCAATAGTGACTTAGAGCATTTTTATTGGTATTTAATTTTTTCCAATTACATGTAAAGAAAATTTTAACATTATTTTAATTTTTTAGGTTCATTTTAAAAATCATTAACTGTTTCTTACAAAAGAGCATTACATTCTGCATGCTGCTCTGAATGGATACCAGGGACATATGAACTATTTATATTATTTCTCCCATCCCCTGTGGGCCCCCCCCCCCCCCGATAAGTGATCACAAAGCAATGTGTTGTCCATAGTTTAACATTCATTTAAAATTTTTTTGAGTTCAAATTTTGTCTTCCTCCTGGCCCCCCCCCCCACCATGGCAAACAATTTGATATAGGCTATATATGTGCAATTGTATAAAACATATTTCCATATTGTGTTATGAAAGAAGAAACAGACTAAAAGGAAAAATAAAGTGAAAATGCAATCTGCATTCAGACCACATCACTTCTTTCTCTGCATGTGGATAGCATTTTTCATCATGAACCCTTTGGAACTGTCTTGGATCATTGTATTGCTGAGAAGAGTCAAGTTATTCCTAGTTGATCATCACACAACATTGCCATTACAGTGATTAGTATTCTCCTGGTTCTGTTCATTTTACTTTGCATTAGTTTATGTAAGTCCTTCCAGGTTTTTCTCAAATCATCCTGCTTATCATTTCCTATAGCACAATAATATTTCACTACATTCATATACCACAACTTGCTCAGCCATTTCCCAATTAATGGACATCCGCTCAATCTCCAATTCTTGGCCACCACAAAAAGAGCAGCTATAAATATTTTTGTATGTGTGGGTCCTTTCCTCTTTTTAAATGATCTTGTTGGGATACAGACCTAGTAGTGAAATTGCTGGATTAAAGGGTATGCATAGCTTGATTATCCTGCGGGCAGATATTGCTCCAAATTGCTCTCCAAAATGGTTGGCTCAGTTCACATCTCCGCCAACAATTCATTAGTGTTCCAGTTTTCCCAATCCTCCCCAACATTTATCATTTCGCTTTTCTGTCATATTAGCCAATTTGATAGGTGTGAAGTGGTAACTCAGGGTTGTTTTAATTTGCATTTCTCTAATCTGTAGCGATTTAGAGTATTTTTCATATGACCACAGATAGCTTTGGTTTCTTCATCTGAAAACTGCCTGTTCATATCTATAATAGTAATCAATTTAGCAGATACTTAGCCCTTAGTAACTTAGGACTAAGTAGGAAGGTGTGAGCTCTGCCTCCTGTTGCTGACATGGCATGAGGGGGTTGGCTGAGACAGGAAGTCAGTGTATGTATATAAGAAGAGTTCTAGAGACAGAAAGACTGAATCGGGAATATTCTTCCTGGTGGCTCCTGGTGGAAGAAGAATTATGGAGACTGAAGCCAGCTGAGAGAGAGAGAGAGAGAGAGAGAGAGAGAGAGAGAGAGAGAGAGAGAGAGAGAGAGAGAGTTTATCTCCCAGTATCTGGAAGCTGACTGAAAACTGAATTGGAGTTTACTTGAGACCAGAATCTGGTGGAGGCTGCCTGGAAGGCCTCCTGGAAGGCTACCTTGAAGGCTGAGATTTCTTTTGGGTTCTAGGGCCAGCTGAACTGTTGGAGGACTGAAGAAGTGTGACTGGGATAAGCCTCTGTTGGTTTGTGGCTTGGTAGATTCTTGAATTCCTGGCAACAGAAATGGTGAAGGGTTTGAAATGTGCTGAACCCTGTGAACTTCAGTGGGTGGCAGGGGCTTCTCTGAAGACTGGACAAGGACCTGGGAGCTGTCTGCCCCTGAATCCAGGTGACTGTTTGGTGGATTCAGGTAGGAGCTGGGACCATGGAAGGGGATTCAGGGAACCTGAGAGACCATACCAAGTCAAGATGAAGAAAAGGCCTCTCCTTGGATAAAACTGAGGTTTGCTGGACACTGAGGGGTGGAGAGTTTGTGTAATTTTCTAATTATTGTATTTAGTGACTGATTAAGTTAATCTATGATTGCCCCCAGGAGTGGAAGATTGATTATTGTATTGTGAATTGATTGAATGATTAAGTATTGATTATTGTATTATGAATTGACTGAATGATTAAATAAGGAGGGTTTCCTCCTTGGGGAGGAAACCAGATGATTATTCTTTTGTTCTTTGTTTCAAATACTGTGGCTACTGTAGTGAAAACTCTGTGGCCATTCTAATATTAAGCTGTTATGAACACTATATTGTGATTTTCTGTGATAAGATGTAGTGTTGTGAATATTATGATTTGTTGTGAATGTTTAACTTGATTTGTAATGGAATAAATAAATGGAGTATTCACCATACTGTGTAATCCAAACCTTTAAAAGCTGTTTACAGTAGCATTCTTTTGGGAATCTGCTAGTGCATGGCATTACAATATCCTTTGACCATTTATGAACTGGGGAATGACTTGTATTCTTATAAATTTGGCTCAGTTCTGTATATATTTGAGAAATGAGGCTTTTATCAGATACTCTTGCTATAAAAATAGCTATAAAAAGCTTTCTGCTTTCCTTCTGGTCTTGATTGCATTAGTTTTCTTTGTGCAAAATATTTTAATTTAATATATTTGAAATTATCCATTTTACATCTTGTAATGCTCTCTATCACTTGTTTGGTCAAAAATTCTTCTCTTATCCATAGACCTGAGAGGTAAACTATTCCTTACTTTCTAATTTGCTTATAGTATCACCCTTTATGTCTAAATCACATACCCATTTTGATCTTATCTTGGTATATGGTTTAAGATGTTGGTCTGTACTTAGTTTCTGCCATACTGTTTTCCAGTTTTCTCAACAGCTTTTGTCAAGTGAGTTCTTATCTCAGAACCTGTGGTTCTAAGTATTTCTTAGTACCATATAGTTTTGATGATTATTGATTTATAAAATAGTTTGAGATCTGATAAAGCTAGGCCACCTTCCTTTGCCTTTTTTCATTAATTCTTTTGATATGTTTTTTCCCTTTCCTTCTTCCAGAGGAATTTTTCTAGCTCTATAAAATAGGGTTAGGTATTTTTTTTGGTAATTTGATTGGTGTTAAACTGAATAAATAAATAAATTTAGGTAGAATTGTCACTTTTATTATATTGGCTTGGCCTATCCATGAACAGTTGATATTTTTCCAGTTGTTTAGATCTGACTTTATTTATATAAAAACTGTTTTGTAATTGTGTTAATATAATTCCTGGAGTTTTTTTGGTAGGTAGACTCCCAAGTATTGTATATTGTCTACAGTTATTTTAAATGGAATTTCTCTTTCTTTTTTTGTTACTCAGCTTTTGTTGGTAATATATAGAAATGCTGATAATTTAGGTGAGCTTATTTTGTATCCCACAACTTTGCCAAGGTTGATAATTATTTTGACTATTTTTTTAGTCAATTCTTTAAGATTCTCTAAGTATACCATCATATCATCTGCAAAGAGCAATAGTTTTATTTCCTCATTGCCCATTATAATTCCTTTGATTTCTTTTTCCTCTCTTATTGCTATAGCTAGTATTTCTATGTTTAATATGATTGTACATGTATTGCCTATATTAGATTGTTCACTGTCTTATAGAAGTGAGTATTGAAAATTATAGTTAGCATTTCTGGTACAATATTGCATAATAGTAGTAATAGTGGTGATGATGGGCTTCTTTACTTCACCCTCTCATGTTATTGAGAAAGTGTCAAGCTTAGCCCCATTACAAATAATGCTTGGTGATAGTTTTAGATAAATATTACTTATTTTAAAGTAAGTGCCATTTATTCCTCTTTTTGTTAGTGTTTTTTAACAGAGATAGGTGTTGTATTTTGTTAAAGACTTTTTCTGCCTTCCATTGAGATTTCTGTTGGTTTTGTTATTGATGTGGTCAATTGATAACATACCTCCTACCATCCCTCTTACTCTGTTTTTGTTTGCAATAAAAATACTAAGATTGATATCATTCAGTTTCACACTCAGTACCAGCAGGAGAATTAAATTTATAGATGGCATATAGCACTCTGTATCTAATCGTGTCTGCTACATCTTGACTTAGGTGCTTTTTGTACCTTTCTTTGTTTCATGGGTTGTCACGGCTCCATAGTCAAGTGGTCAGCCTGGTGGTGATGAATTTCTTTGTACTTTGTTAGGCTGGTCCTCAGAAAAGCAGGCATAGTCTGTTGCTAAGACTGTACTCAAAGTCAACTCATGGTAGGGCATGCTAGAACTTATACACTGTTGAGAATCTATGGCATGATGAAGCATCAGAGCGGGACTTTGTAGAAGGTGTCTAAATAAGCATCCTTTAATCCTATATTCTTTTAAGCTGAGTCTGTTTGACTTAAGTCATAACACTTAATCATTTTCTGAAATGGAATTAAAATTCCCTGCCAGTACTGCCCTTTTGATTATACATGGCATCATTTTGGTTGAGACAGACAGTCCACCTGGTACTGGTACTAGGTTACCTCTATAGCCAGGGGAATGTAACAAAGAGAAGAAAAGATCAAAGGGAAATATCACTTTTTCAATCCAGTTCAGCTTCAACTTCTTCAGTTTAATGAGAATGTAATAAGTTGACTATATATTGAAATACAGTGTGGAGAGGGAGGTATTCTGATATAATGGATAGGTTATTGAACTTGGGAGACCTAAAATTCTGCTTCTGTGTCCATTGACAGGTCTGTTAACTTCTCTGATCATCAATTTCCTTATCAATTAAAATACAGAAAAAATATGTATAGCCTCTTACCCGACAGGAAGATTGTGATGTTTAAGTAAAGTAATATATGTAAAACACTTCATAAAACTCAAAGTCTGGACAAGGTTACACATTATTCTATCCAAAAATGGCTATTGTTTTAATCCCAAAGACTGATAGTTTATGATCTGGCAGGTTTTGAAGGGGAGAAAAAAAACATTGTGAATTTATTTATTTTATACATATAATTAAATGTTGTGAACTTGTGTCTTCATCTTTATTTTAAGAATGACTTAGGATGATTCCAATCAAAATACATATACTTTTCTCATATATCTTTCTCAGATTTTTAGAAATTCTTTTGATTAAATGAAATAATGCTTTGTAACTTTTAAAGCATCATAAATGTCATCTATTATTATTTTTCTATTATTTGATACTTATTTTGATAGATGACATTGGGATGAAGTTAGAAGTGATTGCCTTTGGTTGTAAACTCAGGAAAATCTTAACATTTAGGCTTTAGAAGGTTCTCTTACCTATTACTTACTTATCTTTGCTATAATACCTTACCTTATATAGAGCTGGGATAGTAGGAGAAATAAGATTTTGGAGGCAGGAAAAAATTTAGTCTTATATTCATCACCCTCCATTTGTAACCACTTCCCATTATCTCACCTACAGGTGACTCACATGCCTATGCCCAGCTCATCGTTGTTACATGAACTTGGCAGTAGACACACTTTTTGACTTTCCACCTAGGTAGTCAAAACACGCAACCTTTGTAGATCTGGTTTGGGCAAGATATAAATTCCTAGGGCTCACTCACTTTTCAGCCAAAGGATTGGTATTAAGACATGCCCATCATTATTTTGGGGTTTGATGTAGGTCAGTGGAAACCAAGGCAGTAAATTTTT
This sequence comes from Pseudocheirus occidentalis, assembly GCA_028646575.1. Lineage (NCBI taxonomy): Eukaryota > Metazoa > Chordata > Mammalia > Diprotodontia > Pseudocheiridae > Pseudocheirus > Pseudocheirus occidentalis. Next base: position 8,339 of record JAQQSW010003230.1, on the reverse strand, counting down.
TCTTTTGGTTTTCGGTTGTTATTTTTCCATTTGAAATTCAGTATTTCAGATTTTACTAAATTTAACTGAGTTCAGTTGACTTCAGTGAGTATTTACTATGTTCTTACTAAGTACCAGGAACTGAACAAGATGCTGGGGAAAGAAAAAAAAATTCCTTCCCTCAAGGAACTTACATTCAAAGTAATAATTCTCCTTTCCCTCCTTACATCTCCTCCTCCTCCTTGTCTTCTTCATCTTTGTCTTCTTCCTCCTCCTCCCTCTCCCCTAATGTTTTCATATGTATTGCTTTAGTTGTAAATTTTAATTATTTTATTTTTCAGTTATCAAGGATTCATTTTTTCCACCTTCCCAAACACAGAACCATTACATTACATATAATATGTATGTAATAAACATGGTAAAGAAAAACATATTCTCATATAGCTCATGTCTAATAATTGGTTTCTTATCCTTCATATTAGTCCATTATCTGTCATGAGGTAAATAACTTTTTTCTTTATAAATCTTCTGGAATCATTTTGGTCATTTAATTGATGGGAGTTGTCAAGTCTTTGAAAATTCTTCAAGAGTGCATCAGTGTGCTTATTTTCCCTCAGCTCATCTGACATTTTTTTAGTCTCTTTGACAATCAGGTAGGTATAAGGCAAAACCACAGAGATACTTTAATTTTCATTTCTCTAACCATTACTGATTTAGAGCATTTAAAAATATGGTTATAAATAGTCCAGGTTTCTGAACTGCCTATTCATTTTCTTAGACCATTTATCAATTAGGGAATGGCTTTTGCTTTTATAAATTTGAATCAATTAGTTACTTGTATGTCTTGGAAATTAGACCTTTATCAAGGAAATTTGTGCAAAGATTTTCCTCCCAGTTGTTTCTCCTTTAATCTTAGTTCTATTGGATTGGCTTGCATAAAATATTTTTATTTAATCAAATCTGTCCATTTTTACCTAGTATATATAACTTTATCCTTTTTTAAAAATTGTAAACTCTTCCCTACTCCATATATTTGAAGGGGTTCCCTCACCCTTTATTTCTCTAATTTATTACATTATATTTTATATCTAAGTAACGTGTCCATATGGATCTTATCTTGTGAGATGCTTAGCAAAGTCTAATTTTTTTATGTGGTTGTCTAATTTTCCCAATAGTTTTTCCCCCCAAATTGTCCTATTTCCAGTATCTGGAATCTGTGTTTATCTAACATGAGACTAATAGATTTGTTTTCTTCTATATGTTGTATACCCTTAGTCTGTTTCATTGACCATTCTCTTTATTTTAACAAGTTCCAAATTATTTTGAAAATTGCTGCTTTGTAATATAATTTGAGATCTATTGCTAGGCACTCTTTATTTTCACTTCAATTATCGTCATAATTGAGTACTTACTCTAAGACTTCTTTTTAAGGACTTGTGATTTTTATCATGCTGACGTGATTATAATTCGCATACATCTTCATAAACAATTTAATGACTGCTGTGGCCAGAGAAATAAGGTATCTGATCGTTTCTGCTATTGAGACTCTCTGAACTGAGTTAAACTGGTACTTGGATGACAGAAATCTAGATGGCTCTTAGGTATAGATTTGAAGTCTTAATAGCTCGTGAGACCTGTTGGAGCTTGTAGTTTGTTTTCCACTGGCAGAGCTTTTGGAACCCAGAGTCATTTCTACACCTTAATGAGGTATCAGGGCATAACCTTAGTAGAGTGACTATTGCTTGATTAATAAATTAATAATTACATAGAGCAGGTTACTAAGACTAGCTCTAGCAGATTTCCCCCAATATATATTTAATTGATGTCTTTTGTTTTTATATAACATAAATTTTGTCACATATCCCCCCTCCCAGTGAGTCTGCCATCTCAAACAACCAAAACATTTTTAAGAAAGAGAAAAAAATCAGCAAAACTGATCAGTGTGTCAAAAGACTGACAATATATGTAATGTTCCATACCCATGGATATCTGCTGTGGTGAGCACAGTTGTGCGGCCTAGCTACCAGCTGAATAAAGAGAGGGAGAGAAGGAAGAAGGGAGGGAGGGAGAGAGGGAGAGAAGAAAGGTAGAGGTAGCACAGAGATAGCATCCACTAGGTCACATCAGTGCTACACCCAATACTCCAAACATTTACACATCATTAAACTAGACCTGGTCATTCAGCAAGGCAATGTGAGGTCTTCTTAAGCTTAACCACATATCTGATGTCAGTCAATAAACACTTATTAGATGTTTACTATGTTCCAGGCAGTATGCTAAGCTCTGGGAATACAAAGAAAGGCAAAAGACAATTCCTTGCCCTTGAGGTTCACACACACTAATGGGAAGACAATATAAAACCAATTTTGTACAAATAAATAATGATCAGGATAAATAAATAATCAATAGAGGAAAGGTATGAGAAATCAGAGAGGTCGGGAAAAGCTTCCTGTAGATTGAGAATTTATCTGGGTCTTGAAGGAAGCCAGGAGGTGGAGGTCAGGAAGAGAGCATTCTAGGTATGAGGGATACTTCTGATGTCTTGTAAAATTTGCAGAAATTTCTCTTATTTGATTTTATGCTCTAGAAACTCTAAAAATTCTAGATCTAATTAACTGGTTTATTCTATTAAATGGGGCTGTGGAGGGAAAATAGTGATTAAACAACAGTTTTGCTGTTAAGAAAAAGACTCCAAGTATTTAGTCTCAAATATACCATGTGGGAGGAGATGAAATAAGCAGTCTCTCACCTTTGGATTTCTTTATTTCACCAGCTGTCTACTGTGCTCATTTTCCCCTGATTTTATTTGTTTTTAGCTCTGACAAAAAATTATTTTGGTTGGAGAGGATATAGGGAGAGGTAGTTGTTATAGTGTGAAAGTGGAGACTTAAAAAAAAAAGAAATGTAATGGATCATTCATTGATTTACTAGGTGACTCTGAAATAGTAATTTCCGTTTATTTATGCTGTGCTCTAAGGTTTACAAAGTGCTTAATGGACATTATGATAGTCAATACCTGCATAGCATTTGAAAGTTTGTGAAGCACTTCTCACATGTAATGGCAAGGTTGGCCAATGAGGTACCAGGTTTTAGAGCATGCTCAGATTTGCCATTCTTGGTAGGTTTCAGAGAGAATGCATAGACTTGCTTGTTTCCAATACAACATGTAGGACTTGAGAAGACTTTTTCCTACCTAGGGTGATGGGCAGAAGGGTGTGATGATGAAAAGTAGAGCTGGAAGAATTGATGACTCAGAAGGTGCTGAGCCAGAACAGAGTGTGCATACAAAAGGGATATTGCTCCCTCCCTCATCTCGCCTTCTCTTTTCTTGTAATGAGTGAGCCAAGAACTCCTGTGAGCTGTCAGGTAGGGGGAAGAGTGGCTGCCATATCTGCCATCTGGTCTCTGTGTGTTCATTAGTAGATGGCTTCTTTTTACTTTTTTCTTCATCTTAGGTGAATGAGTATTCCTAGAGGAGAATGTCTAGGTGATTGTGTGAGTTCAGGAGACTCAGATTCTATCATAAGTACCCTAAGTGACTGGAGGCAGTAGCAGTCAGAGTAATAATGATTAATGACAGAGGAAATACCTGTAAGTCAGATGCAGGAAGACAGTCATCTGAAGACACCAGTAGCCTTAGGGATCATGACTGATCATGATTAATAGAAATGCTGGCTATGGAACCTAGATTAGCAAGGATCCCTGAAGCCCAACAGAGAGCTAATCCTAATGAAGAGAGAAAAGGACTCCTACTGCAAGCATTTACCCTTTTGCCACATGTGTTCTTTACACATGTGCCTCATTACCATTATAATCTAAGTTGAATCCATTGTGCCCAGGATCTTCATGAGTTCAAAGGGAACTAATATGGTGGATTTTTTTTTTGTGATGAATATTCCAAATATTCCAAACTTCCAAGAGCCACCTGAGTTCAAAGGCAGCGCCCAATTCCTTGTCCAGCTCTCTGTGCAGTTCCTGCTCCATATTGAAGCTTGTAGTATCCAGTCCACCTCAAGTCCTTCAAAGTTTCTGTTCCTGGGAAGAGAAAACTTAAGAGAGTCACAGACAGATAAAGTACCAATACCACAGTCATGCTTCCTCTGGCAGATTCAGCTGGCCCTTGGAAGTCCTCAGCTGCTCCAGTTGGCCCTTGGAAATCTTCAGCAGCTCCAATCTCAAAATCAAAATCAATTTCTTCATGGAAGTTCCAGTTCAGCAGCAGCAGCAGCCCAGACTTCAGATGTTTGCCAAGAGAAATTCTCTCTCTCTGTTTCTGTCTGTCTGTCTGTCTGTCTCTCTCAGCAACTGTTCTGTCTCCAAAAAAGCTTATCCCAAAAAGTTCTCTCTGTTCAGCTTGTGTTCTTCCTTATATATGGTATATCTCCTCCCTGTTCTGCCCCTTCCTGTTATACCAGCAACTTCCTCTCAAGGTGTTAACTACTTCTCTGTTAATTAAATAACTTTAACAAGGTGTTAACTTGAAATAAGGTGCTAAGTACCTGCTTACTTTCCAATACAAAGAGGCATGGAAGATCTTCAGATTCCATTAACATTATAGTTACCTTGAAGCATCCCAATGAAGTAGGTACTACTGGCATTATTATCCTCTCTAAGAGAGAGGATACTCTGAGAGATTAAGTAACGCTCATTTGAGCTATAGCTAGCATCTCGAAGCAGGATTAAAACACAGGTCTCCCTAATTCCAAATACAACACTAACTAATATAGCATTCTGTCTCACTAGCCGGGTGGTAAAAGTATCATTAGTCTCAGCTGAGGAAATTGAGACCAAGGGACAGTAAATGATACTGTTGGGATTGGAATCTTAGGTTTTTGACTTTAATAATCTACTATTCTTTCTACAGGCAATTAAATGTTGCAGTGGATAAACCACTACCTGGAGACAAGAAGATCTGAGTTCAGTTCCAGCCTTATAAACTTACTAGTTGTGTGACCCTGGGCAAATCACTTGATCTTTCAGTCAATAAACATTTATTAAGCATCCATTGTGTTCTAGGCACTGTGCTAAGTTCTGGGATATAAAGAAAGGAAAAATAAAAGGTATTTCCTGACCTTGTAGAGCTCACAATCTAACCTCTCTAAGCATCATTTTTCTCATCTGAAAAATAGGGCTAATAAGAGCCAGCAACAGAGTTACTGTGAGGTTAAAATGAGATATTTGTAAAGCACTTCACAGGCCTTTACATGTCAGCTGTTTTTATAGTCATTGCCATTATTATCCTTACTTCTGCCTGTGTTTCAACGTAAAGAAAAGAAATTCTTGTATGCAGACAACAAAGGAAAACAAACAGGGACCCTTGAATACTGTCTATTAGGAAAAGAACCTGGGCAGAAAGGGCAGGAAAGGACTTTGCCCAATGGCCTACCATTATCTATGCCTGGATCACTTTTTAAAAGAGATTTTCAGATCAAAGATATTTTCTATTGTACCATTAATTCAATCCTTTCACAAACCTGTGCTTGAAATGATTATCTCACCAGTGCATGTTTTAGCTTAACTGTGCTTTCTCTTCCTATGTGATTCTTGCTCATGTCCTTCCGTAAATCCTCCACAGGAGGCTTGCATTTACAGGAAGTTTAATTCATTCTTTCACTGCTGAGTATGGACTATGTACTTGGAGACTGAGTGGGGCAAAGCCAGAGGACTTGGATCTGAATCTTGACTTCAATACTAATTACTTGGGCAATTGTAGACTCTTCAAGTCTCTTCTATGGGCCTCAGTTTTTTCACCTGTAAATTGAGGGGACTGGTTTTGATCAGTCAATCAATAAGTATTTATTAAACACCTGCTGTGTGCTGGATGTAAGGAATAGAAGGTGAACCAGTTTGGCTAGATTGCAGAATGCAGGAGACAGAGAAACGTCCACTGAGGCTTGAAAGGTAGGTTGGGACCAAGGTATAAAGGATTTTAAAATTAATGTAGAAGTCTGTATTTTATCCTAGAGAGAGTATGAAAGCAGTGGAGTTGACTGAATCAGGTGTGGTCATTATATTGTCAGATCTGAGCTTAAAGGACATGACTTTGGCATCAGAATGTAGGATGACCTGAAATGGTGAGAGACTTGAGGCAGGAAGACAGTAGCAATATTCTAGGTGAAAGGTCATAAGAGCCTGAGCTAGCTGTGTGACCAGAGAGAATGAGCTGGATGCAAGTGGTATCGGAGGCAGAATCAGCAAGACTTAGTATCTGATTGGATATGTTTGTTCTCATGACTATTACGTAATACAAGGCCCAACACTCAAGAAGCACTTATGTCAAGCTGCATTTCTGCAAAGTGCTCTGTTTAATCTGTCCTGGATCAAGACAAAATGGTCCCATATATGCCACAATCTGGCATAGAGGCTGGTGTATTCTTTGGGTACTCTTTATTTGAACATCAGTAAATTTTATCTAGGCAAATTCTCAGTCAGTATAAGCTGTGTCTCTCTTCTTTGGATCTGGATAGATTGCTGTATACATAAATATATGGGTATAACACACACATCTATAGGTGGATGCAAATTTATCTATTTTATCTAGCTTTTAGACTATAATTGGCTTGCACTGGATTTAGTCACCCTATGTGAACATTGCGGATCTTATCATGACATTTCCTTCATCTACTTGGAATTAAAGGTAGGAAATATTAATTAGGTCATCTAATTCATTCCCTTGAGGAACAAGACAGAAGTTGCCTGCAATGGCATTTTCAGTCCACAGTCGTCTCATATCCCCCAAAGGATCCAAGAATCTGCTTGCCACTCTCTGTCCAGATTGCTGGACAAAAGTAATAATGAAAGGTCAGAGGAATTCTGGCAAATATTTAGCTGAAGAATAGAGGACAGAGAAATTAACTTCACTGTCTGTTCCATAACTTCTACTCCCCAACTCTTACAGAAATGAGTTGTATGACCTTTTAGCAATTGTGGAAGACCATAGGTGTTTTGGATGGCTGTTTTTTTTTCTCCAGGTTCAGAGAGGGCAGTATTCTTGACTACCTCTCCCATCTCCCATTCTCTGCACTTTTCTTTCCTGTCCCTTAGACCCCAGCTTCCTCTACTCCTTTCTATCACAACCATGTCACATATTTCTGGCGGTCTCCCAACCTGACATTTCAAGGGCCTCACTTAATTCTTTTTATCTGAAGTGGGGTTTTCACAGTTTGGAAGGACTAGGGGAAGATGCTCATTTAGTGCTTTATGAAGCCTGACCTTTAAATGTCTCCTCAGATGATGTCTCATTATCTCCCTTGGGAGACCATTTCACAATCTGGCAGCTCTCCTTATTGGAGATATTAAGGTAGATTTCTTCGTCCTTAATTTCACCTCAATTTATTCTTTATACTAGACTAAGTAAGGGCTCTTAGTATTGTTTACTTTCTGTAGATATTGCCCAATGATGAGCATGTCCCTTCTCAATTTCTGCTGGTCAGGCTGAGGATGGCTGATCCTTTTAATCATTTCTGTATCGGGCCTGTTGCTTGCAAACTCTTTCCAGACAGTTTCTTTTAAGTTGCACGATGGGGAAATATGATTAGACTATTCTTGGCTGAGGAGTGACTTTCTTTACCCAGGCTTTCAGAATAGCGTAAGAAGCGAGACTACAAAAATGTGAGAAGACCTGAAGCTCTACCTACTAATACCTTACCTTACCCTAGTGAAAGACAATGTGAAAAAACATTGGATTTGAAGTCAGGGTTCAGTTCTTCCCTCTGCCTTTTATTCTTTTATTCTTTTTATTATTTTATTGACTTGTTTGTTTACTTTTAGGTTACAAGATTCAGTTCCGGAGTCACTTGTTTCAGATTTTCTCCCCTTCCTCCCCACCTCCCAACCCCGCCATGGTGGCATACAATCATATATAGGATCTGCGAACTCTTTCACCTTGTACAATAGTCTGGTTGTATAGGTGTTATAGCCAGTGGAGTGAACAATGAGAAAAGAGAAACAAAAACCGAACATCGAAAAGAATGATAGCATACATTGTTTCAGTCTCCTTTTAAACTCTGATCTTTCTGGATCTTTCTCTGCATGTAGACATCTCCTTCCATCCTGAGACTTGTAGAGTTGTCTTTTAACTGTGCGTTGCTAAGAAGCGTCCAGTTTTTCAAAATTGGTCGTCACACATATGATGTATCTGTGATTGTGTACAAATTTTTCCTGGTTCTGCTCTTCTCACTCAGCATCAATTCATATAAGCCTCTCCAGGTATTTATGAAGTCAATCTCCTTCCCATTTCTTATAGCACAATAATATTCCATCACATTCATATACCATAACGTGTTCAGCCATTCCCCAATTGATGGGCATCCCTTAAATTTCCCGTTTTTTGCCACCACAAAGAGAGCTGTAATAAATAC
>JAQQSW010003229.1:0-14742 GCA_028646575.1 Pseudocheirus occidentalis | reverse complement strand
GAGCTGGAACCATGGAAGGGGATCCAGGGAATCAGAGAGACCACCCAGAGTCAAGATGAAGAAAAGGCCTCCCCTTGGAGGAAACTGAGGTTTGCTGGACACCAAGGAGTGGAGGGTTTATGTGGTTTTCTAATGACTGTACTAGTGATTAATGATATTTAGTAATTGTGAATCTAGATTAGTGACTAAGTTAATGGTTTCCCCAAGAGTGAAAGATTGATATATTGTGAACTGATTGAATGATTAAGTGAGAAGGGTTTCCCCCTTAGGGAAACCAGATGATTATTTTTTTGTTCCTTGTTCTAAATATTGTGACCACTGTAGTGAAAACTGTGTGGCCATTCTAATGGTAAGTTGTTATGGACACTATATTGTGACTTTCTGTGATACGATGTAAAGTTGTGAATATCATATTGTGACATATTGTAAATGTTTGCCTTGATTTATAATGGAATAAACAGTGTTCACTATTACTGTGTAATCTGAACCTTAAAAGCTGTTCACAGTAGCATTCTTTTGGGAATCTGCTGGTACATGGCCTTACAAGCACATAGCAGGAAGAATAAAGAGGAGGGGACACACTCAAGTGATGTGGGAGGAATGGTAACTGATAGGCAGCTACATGGTGAAGTGGACAGAAAACCAGGTGTGGAATCAGGAAGACCTGAGTTCAAATCCAACCTCAGATACTGCCTAATTGAGTGACCCTGGGCAAATAACTGAACCATTGTCTGCCTTAGTTTCCTCATTAGTAAAGTGGGGATAATAATAGCACCTACCTCTCAGGAACAAATGATATCATATTTGTAAGGCACTTAGCATGGCTCCCAGCACAGACTATGTGCTATATAAGCATCAGCTATAATTATTACGATAGAATATAAGACCTTGATGTCAGTCAAGCTGCAGTTCTTCAGTCTGTTTCAGTTGTGCCTGACTCGACATGACCCATTTAGGGTTTTCTTGGCAAAGATATTGGAGTTGTTTGCCATTATCTGTTAAGTATTTCATGTCAGTGGTAACCATTTATACTCCTATAGCTCTTAGAGCACTTCTATCCCAACAGCCTTTTAGGGCAAATAGAATCTAATCCCCATTTTATAGATGAGGAAACTGTGATCTCTAAACTTTGATTTAAAAAAATGTAAAGAGACAACTATGTAAAATAATGGGACAGGAAGACTCATCTTCCTGAATACAAATCTGGCCTCAGACACTAACTGTGTGACCCTGGGCAAGTCACCTAACCCTGTTTGCCTCAGTTTTCTCATCTGTACAATGAGCCAGAGAAGGAAATGGCAAACCACTCCAATAATTTTTCCAGGAAAACCCCAAATGGGGTAACACTAGTAGGAAATTATAATGGCTCACTTTGGGGGGGTAAAAACAATGACATCTATAGGAAAAATCATCTACTGGTGCATATTGACAACTTTTATGCAACTTTTAGTCTCAGAGAGTTGCCCAGGACTCTGCAAGTTGAAGTGGCTTGGCCAGGGTTCCACAACTAGTATGTGTATGAGGTGGAACATAAGTCTACATGTTCCTGACTGTGAAAACAGCTCTCGATCCACTATCCGAGGATGCTTCACTTAGCTCAGAGTTTCCAGAAGATTTTAAAGATTACAAAGTCATCCAGCTCCATGATTGTGTCCCCTTCCCCCACCCCCCACCAGTCTATCAATCACACATCGAGACTGTGCCATTTTTGAGGGATCAATAGGTAATAGAGGAAGGAAGTGTAGCTGCTTCAAAACCACAGAACAGAAAGTCACAACAGAGAAGCCCTGCTCTGACCTAGATGGGCCATTGTACATAGTGGGCTGCAAGGAAGCCTTCAGGTATGGTGGCCTTTCACACCTTAAGTGAATGATGGACGGCAGCTGCAGGGACTGAGAGAGTTGAATCTCTTTTACGCATTTGTTCTGAGGGTCTGAAAGTACCTTGTCTGTTAACCCTGGGAGCAGGGGGTAGAAGATATGGGAAGTTAGAGAGGTCTCACAGGAGCATCTAGGAAAATGAAGCTTTGAAGCAAATCCCTAGCACAAAAGATGAGAAGCTGCTCTAGGTCCAAAGAAGGGAGATGTTCTGGCCAAGGTATCTAGCAGTAAAAACAGCCAAGAGAGAAATGTTGGTTCTCATAGTGAAAATAATTAAGCGCCTAATATGTGGCTTGTGCATAGTAGCAGCTGCTGAAGCGGCTAGATGGTACCATGGATGGAGCTGTGGGCCTAAAGTCAGGAAGACCTGAGTTCAAATTTGGCCTCAGACACCTACTAGTTGTATGACCCAGGGGGCCTCACCTTTTATCTGCCTCAGTTTCCTCAACTGCAAAACGGTGGTTATAACAGTGCCTGCCTCATGGGGTTGTTGTAAGGACAAAATGGGATAATATTTGTAAAGTGCCTGGCATATAGTAAGTGTTATTTAAACGTTCTTTATTATATCTGTTATGTTCCAGGTGCATTAGATTAGCTTCAGAGGCATCTAGGTGGTACGCTAGATAGAGCCCTGGGCCTGGAAGCAGGAAGAGCTGAGTTTGAATGTAACCCAAAGCATTTGCTAGTGTATGACCCTGGATCAGTCACTTACCCTCTCTCTACCTGAATTTCCTCAACTGTAAAATGGTGATCATTATCACACTGACCTCCCAGGGTTGTCGGGAGGATCAGATGGGATAATATTTGTATTTACCACGGTGCCAGGTACATGGTAGGTACCTAATGGATACTTATGCCTTTCCTCTTCCTCCCCAACTATGCTAAGCATACGTATTGACATGGGGAAAATACAGCGCTGCATATGAGAAGGGAAAAAGAGAAGAGGCTACAGGAGCCCCATTTCAGAGAATGAACCAAGTTGGAAGCAAAGACCGCAGCTGAAAGCAGTGGGGTGGCACTGACTCATCCAGGAAGCAGGAAGTTAGACTGATGCCCTCCCGTGGCCCTTTCCCCATTGTCACTGCTTGTAAAGTGCTCTGACTCTTCACTTTCGTGACATATGGAAACTGAAACTCAGAGAGTTTACCTGAGTGAACTGTGGCCCCATTGCTGTGAATTGGTGGAGCTGGGACTGGAGCCAAGTGCTTAGTAAGTATTCATTGAATTTACAATGGACCTGGCTCATAGTAAATTCAATGAATACTTATTAAGCACCTACTATGCATATTTTACAGATCAGGAAACTGAGGCTGAAAATTTAAGTGACTTGTGGATCTGAGTAAGTATCAGAGGCAGGATACAAATTCAGGTCTTCCTGACTCCAAGTCCAAGACTTTATCTACTGTGGCAACTATGATCAGCGAAGGGTCTCAAACATCACAAAGATCAGCCGAAGGAATTGAGATGTTTAGTTGTTGCTTGTCCTTCATTCTCAAAGAGGACCATGACATCAGGAAGATGATACCATGACTTGCGAGTGAATTGGATTTAAGTGAGGGAGGGTATAATGCCAATCACACCAGCACACCTGAGGGGCAGCTCTCCACCCTTGTTCCATGTTTCAGTTCATGGGGACTGCTTCTGCCCCCAGCTTTTGCTTCTGGGAAAACAAAGCTTAACAGGGCAATAACAGTATTTACACACATTACCAGCACCACTATCTTAATTCACTTTAACAGCTCTTAAAGGGGGCTTAAGCTAAGCCTCTGGGCAGGATTTTGCCCTACAGCTCTATTCACTTTAAAATCCAGAGGCTCAGAGGCTCCTTCACCAAGTCTCTACTGCTGCTGACAATCTCCACCACTCTGAGTCTCCACTATCAGAGTTCTCCTCTCCACTCCACACTCACTCTTCTCCTTCTTCCTTGTCTCTTCTCTTCTTTTTCTTCTTCTCAATGGGGGCTCTCTTTCTGCCTGCTTTCTTAATGCCAGCTCTCTATATATACACAGTTCTACTCAACAGTTGATTTGCTAGAGCCCACATGTATGTATCTGATTGGCTAGAGCACAGAGAGGCATGTAAACCTGAGGCTGGGAAACTGAGATCCAAAACAGAAAAACAGAAGAAAAAAATCCCACTTGGCTTGCCACGACAGAGGGCTATACAAAGTTACCAGCCTTACTTTCTCCTCTGGAGACGTCTGGGCTCAGTGTCCAGACTAGAGATGGCCCTGAGATGTTTAGACCAGATGACAGAAGGCTCAGGAGCAGTCACAAAAGCCCAGTTCTTATGACTCTAAGAATGTGCTGTAGCCAAGACTGTAGCCAAGAGAGCAGACTGTCAGTTTTTCAGTGTAAGCATTTATACATCTCAGAAATCAGCAAAACTGCAAAACAGAGTTGAGTGTAACATACTGTTTTGTTGATTGTCTAGACTTAAGTGATGGAGAAAATGTTAATAAAGCAGATTAAACTTAAAAGTGTGTTGTGCAAACTCTTTTTGTCCTCAAAGAGCTGGTTGTTAAACATTTATCAATATACTTTTCCTTAGTATACTTTTTCTTTATTTTTCTTAACTTTCTTGGGTTTTTTTGTCTGTCTTTTATTTCACAACATGACTAACATGGAAATATGTTTTGCATGACTGCACATGTATAATCTATATCAACTTGCTTGCATCATCAGTGGGGGGCAGGTGTGGAAGGTAGTGGAAGAAAGGAAAGAATTTGGAACTCAACATTTTAAAATGAATGTTAAAAATTATTTTTGCATGTAATTAGGGAAAAATACTAAATTAATATATATACATATATATGTGTATATATACACTTGCTTAGAAAGGATGTAATAACTGTCTTCAAATATTAGAAAGGTCACCATATAATACAAACATACTTTGGAGATATTGCAGGTTCAGTTCCAGACCATCACAATAAAATGAATCACATGATTTTTTTTGGTTTTCCAGTGCCTATAAAAATTATGTTTACACTATACTGTAGTCTAATAAGTATGCCATAGTATTATGTCTTAAAAAGTACATACCTTGGGGCAGCTAGGTGATGCAGTGAATAGAGCACCAGCCATGGCGTCAGGAGAACCTGAGTTCAAATGCGGCCTCAGACACTTAACACAAAAATTAGCCATGTGACCTTGGGTAAGTCACTTAACTCCAACTGCCCTCCAAAAAACAGGATATACCTTAATTAAAAATACTTTATTGTTTAAAAAAATGCTAACAATCATCTGAGCCTTCAGCAAGTCTTAATCTTTTTGCTGGTGGAAGGTCTTGCCTCCATGCTGATAGCTACTGACTGATGGGGCGGGGGTGGGGGGAGAACCATTGCTGAAAGTTGGGGTGGTTGTGGCAATTTCTTAAAATAAGACAACAACGAAGTTTCCCCCATGGATTGATTTTTTTCCCTTCACTTGAATACTTAGAAGACATTAATTGACCTAATTTCAATATCATTGTGTCTTATAGAGAGGCACCAGGAAAGGGAGAGAAATGGGGAATGGCTGGTCAATGGAGCAGTCAGAACATGCATGTAATTAAGTTTGCAATCTTATATGGGTATGGTTCATAGTAACACCAAAGACCACAGATCTCCATAACACATACAGTAATAATGAAAAAGTCTGAAATATTGAATTACCAAGATGACACTGATACACAATGTGAGCACACGCTGTTGGAAAAACGCATGGATAGACTTGCTTGATGCAGGGTTGCCACAGACCTTCCATTCGTAAAAACACATCTGCAAAGTGCAATGAAACAAGGTATGGAGGACTCGAACTTATTTTTAGTCACAGAAAGCAAAACAAGGGGCACTAGGTAGAAGCTGCAGAAGGGTAAATTTTGACTCCATGCAAAAGGAAACACCCTAGGGATTAGAGGAATCCTAAAGTAGAATGGGCTCCTCAGAAGACAGTAGTAGGTTCTCTGCTGCAACCAGTGGAGGTCTTCAAAAGTAGTCTGGTTAAGTACATATTGGTCAGATATATCATAGGGACATCCCTATTCAAATGCTGGTTAGACAAGATGGTCCCTAAAACTCCTTCCAGGTTTGTCTGTGATTTGTGAAAATCAGTGAGTTGTAGGATTGGGGACTGCAGGTGAGAGAGTGAACTGGTAGAGCACTGAATTCAGCCTGGAATTACTGTTAAAGTATCACTTTGCATTGTTGTTCCTTATGATATACAAATGAATTCTTTGCTCCTTGAATTGTCATAGCTGGAGGTGATCACCATCATTGTCACTGAGCAGTAGAGTATCAACAGTGTAATAGGGCTGTGTCAGATCCTTCCCCTGCCTTTGAGAGTATCCCTTTATTCTTCATCTCTGAACCCCTGAATGTGATTTTTATAAAAGTCACCTCCTCTCCTATTCGATTTCTCCCACAATTCAAAGATTGCTGCTAAAGGTAAAAAAGAGGTTAGTAGATAAAGGTCAATGTATTTACACATGGCCTTCCCAGATGCTACACTGTTTACACTGCAGTCCATTGAGAGAGTGCTCTCTGAGCACACTGTGCTCTGAATGCCATTTGCATCCAACAAGGAGTAAATCAGTATCCGAACTGCATTGGCAGTTTTGCACATGCTCCGTGTGGCACTGTGAATCCTCACTCACCAATTGAGATTTCTGTTTGTTTAAAACAGCCTTCATGCTGCTGATGCAGGGTGACCTGCAGCATCTTCCCCAGCCTGGAGAAAAGACAGATTGTTCCCCCACATAGAACACTGGGGGGCTTGGGGATGGTTCTCCCCATCACACACACACACACACACACACACACACACACACACACACGCACGCGCGCGCTAATATAGCTATCCAGTGAGGCCATTCAAAGAGACTATCCCTATCCCAGTATTTCTTTGGCAGCCTATACCTAGTCCCTTTGATTTGCCTTGACAACAACCTGAAGCTGTAACACATGTTTAATTGTCATATGAAGAGATTTGACCACAGCTATCAGTGAGTGTTCTATGGGCTCAAACGTGTGCAATGGTGCAGTGTGGTTTTTTCCACTCTAGACACCTGGAAGATGATTTTTGTCCAGTCTGAATGGTAAGCCAGTCTCATCTACGACACCATGGATTTTAGTACCTCGTCTGTGTTTGATCAGCATAAGGGTAAGCTTGTTTTTCCTTTATCTTCCTTTTTTTAAAAAACAAAATCTATTGGTCCTCAGCATCACTGATACAGCTGGAAGGGTTTGTAATTGTAAAATTAGAATGAGAGTGTGTGTGCATGTTGGGTACAGAAGGGAAGGTAACATACGCACTTAACATAGTAGGGAATAGATGTGTCCCAAAGGTTAGTTTTTTGCCTAACAATTCTTCAAGAAAGAAAAACAAAGTCCGTCATGATCTGATTGTTGCACCAACAGCAGCCTCTCTACCAGTTTTAAGAACTGTAGCAACACACTTCAGATACCATTATTTTTTATCCCATTAGAGCTTACTAATACTTTAAAAAAAAAGAAAAAAGCAATTAGGACAAGGAACAGAAAACAGGAGTAATCGTGTATGTCATTTTGTATCCTATGAAACCAAGATTTCAACTTGTTGGCTATGTTGTTAATTTTTAGTTTCCTTTGGGAATGGCTGTCATCCAAATCTGTACTGTCAAAGGAAACTTTCCCCGAGGGGCTACACTATCTGTTACACCGAGATCATTGTTTCTTTTACTATCATAGAGTAGGTCCCACTTACACAGAAAGGAGACGATTTCTATATGAAGGAGTTGTTGTGGAAATACAGACACATCATTATTATTACCTTATAATATGCATTTAATTACGGAGTATATATGTATATAGAACTTATATGGATTACATATATTTTATGCATATATATAGCATATCTTATATATTTATATATTTTCTAAATTCGGTTTCTATGTTTTAGGATACTGTTTCTATTTCATATACATAGTATTCTTTTTATATGTCATATATTGATTTGCATATATGTATACATTTTGTGTAGGTCAATATCCTATGCTTATTATACTCTTCGCATTTCAATGTACCTTTTATCTGTGCATGAGGCAGGAAAATTCCACACAATGTAAATATAAATCTAATCCTTTTAGCCAGATTCTTCTTTATTTCTGATGTCTAAGCCCTTTTTCATAGCTTATTGGGTATTTGGGAGTATGTACCTCTAGGGTCCCAGGGTCTTTTTGGTTATTGAGATTTGCTTGATGAGGCCGCAAAGGGCCAGGAAAATGTCTGGATTTGTAAGCAGTCATTAAGAATACATAGCACTTCTGCTCCCCTCCCTTCCTTTCTCTTTGAGCCTCCCACCACTACCCTCCCAGCCCTTAGCATGATGACCCAACAAGTTCCTATGAGGTAGCAGGACCATAACATTTAATGAGTAGGTTTTTCTATGAGATTCTTATTTAAATAGCTAAATGCAATCATATTACTAATACAGTTTCTTCTCCCATGCTAACATTTGTTTTCTTTCTCAAGGGGGTAGGGTGGGAGGGGGGGGGGTGATTGCCTCTCATACCACCAACCTTGGAACAGTAATACTTTGGTGTGGCTTATTACTCTGTGGGAGGTGTCCCTAGTAGAGATGAGAGAATTACACACTGTCAATCATGAAAGAGTCCGGAGAGGTCATTGTTTTACAGATGAGCAAACCAAGAGCCAGAGGGGTGAACTGATAATATATAAAGAGCTCTGAAAATTTTAAATTATACTACAAACATCAAGTGAGAGGAATCATGATTGAGTAGATAGAGAGGAAGCCTCTGAATCATGAAGACCTGGGTTCAAGTCCTACCTTTATCCTAGTCTTATGACTTTCTGCAAGCCACTTAACCTCTCTCAACGTCCCCAGGCAACTCCAAAAGTAGCTGTAGAACTGCCTCAGTAGAGGGAGTTTCCGTACCAGGAGTTCCTTATACCCAGGGAATCACAATTCCAATCCTCCAAAGTCTTCATTGTCATTCTCATCATCATCAATAACAACAACAATATTATCATTATGCTGGGTCATTTATCAGTCAAGTAGCAGAGCCACAACTTAACCTGGTCTTTAAACTCTTTTAACAGCAAGCACCCTAGCATACCCAGGAGGGCTGCTGGCACAGGTTCTTTGATCTGTCTTTGTAAGGGAAAGCAACTCAAAAGGGATTAACAATCTTACTTTAATCAAATATACATCATTTACCTCATTCAGAGGAAAAAGTCAGCACCCCGAACAGAGAAAATGCAAACAGAAGTTACAGACAGACAAAAAAATACAGAGAAAATAATACAATTCAACAAATCAACAGACAGGGCTTCTAGCTCTTTGACCGTCACATACCTACATAGTTAGTTACCAGAGATAGAAGCACCAACATCTGGGCTTTTAAAGCTGCGGGACTCAATGGCCACCCAGAGTCTCATCTGGCCAAATCACACAACTCTTCCCATAAGTGAGCCCCAAAGCAAAACCTCACCTCAGGGAGTATATAAAACTTTCTCCAGGATCAGAGAATATCATAACCTTCGTGTCCCACTGCCTAATTACAAAGTGACAAAAAAGGTAGACCTTCCTGAAAAACAAGTCTCCCCTAAGAAAGCTTCTCTTGTTGGGCTCCCAGTGAGGCCCATTAAGGAGCAGGAAAGATCTTCAAATTCCCTTACCATTGCAACTCTGCATTCAGATTTTTTTTTCCAGGACATTTCATACAGCTGCTGGTTCATTTTAGCTATATCATTACTATCAGAAGGTAGCATAAGGGAAAATCTGCTTAAACTCAAAAAAACTTCTTCTGACAGCAGAAATTAGATTTAGAGAACTATACAATTTAATGAGAAATTTTAGTAATTTCTTTTTTGCATCAATTTAGGGAATTGTTCCTGACCTTGTGAAGGCTGGAAACTTCAAGCATCATAGCACATACAACAACAACAACATCTAATAGTTAAAATGATTTTTCCCCTTATTTTCTTATTTTTCCAGCAGTGGAGTGCAGTAGAAAAAGCTCCAGACTGAGAATCAGGAGACCTGAGTCCTAGACCTATTTCTACCACTAACTTACTGTGTCCTTGGACAAGTTACTTTATTCATCTGGGCTTCCATTTCTTCATCCATCAAATGAGAGCTTTGGTCTAGAATAAGTCCCTTCCAGATCTGATGTTCAGATCTTCCAGTTAAGAAAACCACAGCCCTTTCTTAACACTTAGCCATTACAAATTGTTCCTCCATGTGCTAATGGATTAATTAGTTTTGTCCAAACCTCCAGGGTTTAGTGCCCTGGAGTAATCCTAAACTAAATGGTACCTTGGCAAAGTAATTCTGTTAGCTCCTTAATCTTTTCAACTACTTGGGAAGATTTTGGGCCATTGTCACAGAGCTAAGGTTTACAAAGCACTTTTCTCATAATAACCCTGTGAATTAAGTAGTGTTAAAGATTATTAACTTCATTTTATTGGTGAGGAAACTGAGGGTCAGAGGCAAAGGTAGTGAACAGAATTCAAATCCTAACACAGTTACACAAATGGACAAACATAGAGGTAAATTTCTCTAGAATATGCGTTGTTCACAAAGAGATTCACTGTGAAATTGTATACTAGATTGCCGTTCTTCATTTTCTGAGTATATGCAAAGCATTTATACTATGGGAGCCATATGATTAACATAGGGACCTTAGAGAGCATCCAAGAAGAATGCAAAGTCCTATTGTACATAGCAGTTCTTTGACACAATTCTTTTCTTTTTTTTTAATTTCTATATCTCTAGCTCCCAGAACAGAGTGCTGCCCAGAGAAGGTGCTTAATACTGTTTGTTTAATTGAATTAATTATGCTAGCCAGATCCATTCATTGTATATAGGAGAAAACTGAGACAAATCTCTACCATCTACCTTCCTTCAAAGCACAGCACGAGCAACTTCGTAATTTCCACATCATTTAGTGCTTCTTCTTTCCTTCCCCTCAACAAACTGCCTTGTATTTGCTTTGTTTATATCTGTGTATAAGTATATGTATCTATATTTATATACATGTGCATGTGTCAATGTACATGTATATATCTATGCACACGTACTGTTGAATACATGTGTGTACACGCACATGCATGTGAATGCGTATGTGTACATATGTGTGTACATGTGTGTACATCTATACATGTATGTGTGCGTGTTTGTGCGTGTACATGTGCGTGTATGTGTGCGTGTACATATGTGTGTGTATGTATATGTGTATGTGTATGTGTATGTGTATGTGTATGTATATGTATATGTATATGTAACACAGCTCGGTGGAATAGAAGGTAAGTACTTGAGTCCTGAGCAGGAGTCACATTACCCCTCCTTTTTTGCCCTCGTCCTCTTGTGAGTGGTATCTCTCTTTCCCTTGGCTCCTCTGGTCTCACTTGGAGTAAGATTTTTTTTTCTTCTAGTTGCTTCTTCGACTCTGCCCCTCAGGGGATGGATTTTATTTCAAACCTGCTATGGGAAAAAAAACATGGGAAAGGGGAAGTACTTGAGACAATCATCTAGGAAAGACTAATTCTAGTTCACTTACAAACTACCCTCCGGCAGAAGCTATTTAGCCTTCGTCTCCCTCATTCTGTCATGCTGTCCCATCTTTAATCTTTAACCTCCAGGAAAACTTCTAAAACTACATCATCATTAGGAAACCTCTATATAAGCATAACTCCCCCCACATGATCAGAGTCTCACTTAGCTTTCTTGCTAAGGAGGCCCATGGTGCATTTTCACATAAAAGAGAAGATCTAAGTCTAAGTGAATTCTTTCACATCTGAACCAGCTCTCCCAACTCTAAACCTCATCAGCATTGGGACTGAAGCTTTTCTGATGTTAGCAATCAGACTTTTTCTCAGCTGAAGAGAAGATTCAGCAGACCAGGAACTTTCTGAGATTCCACAGCAAAGGTGTTCACAAAGAACTGTGTGTCAAGAGAATAAATAGAATCTGGGATGACTTTCTCAGCTGGCCTTTTATGCATCTCTCTCTAGAGCAGCCCCTTTAAATTGACATAAGGGAGATCTAACCTGTTTGGTATGTGAAACTCTTCACAACCTACCTTTCTGGACCTATTTTTCATTTAATCCTCTCTGCATCCTCTAAAGTCCAGTCAAACTAGACTCTTACTGTTCCTCAGAAAAAAGTATTCCATGTCCCACCTCCACACCTTTATTCAGGCAGTTACCACCTCCATACCTACTCCCTCTTCATGTCACTCCTGGCATCCTTAGTTTGCTTCAAAGTTCACTTCAATTGCCACCTCCTACATTAGGTCCTCTCGATTACCCCAACTACTACTCCATCCTGCCAAAATTATATTTATTTGGTATATGTTTATATGTGTGCATGTTCACTCTCACAAGACTGTAAACTCCTAAAGGGGAGGAACTATTTATTTCTCTTTTGTTTTGTATCCCCACCATTTATGTGACACAGTGGATAGAGGTGCAGATGTGGAGTCAGGACAACCTGAGTTCAAATGTGGCCTCAGAAACTTAGTAGCCATGTGACTCTGGGCAAGTCATTTAATGCTGTTTGCCTTAGTTTCCTCATCAGTAAAAATTGGGATAATAATAGCACCAATTTTTCAAAGTTGTTGTGAGGATCAGATGAGCTAATAATTGTAAAGCACTTAACTCAATGCAGGGCATGTATGCACTATGTAAATTGTTACTATTATTATTAACAACTAAATTTATTGAGAAGACTTATAAGAGTCCCTCAGACAGTAAGGAGATTGAATCAGTCAATACCTAAAGAAAGTAATTAGGACTATTCACCGGAAGGACAAATACTAAAGATGAAGCTTAGTTTGGCCTCATAAGTAGAAGACAGGACTCATCAGAAAAGACCCTGATGTTGGGAAAGATGAATGATAAAAGGAGAAGAAAGTATAAGATGAACAGATAGTGCCATGGAAACAACAAAGATGACCGTGTACAGATTTGAAGAGATAGTGGGAGGGCAGGGCCAAGATGGCAGCATAGTAGCAGAAAAACTCCCCCACTCCACCCATAACAACCTCAAATACAAATTTTAGAGCTCCAGAACCCACAAAAATACAGAGAAACAAGGCTCCACAGGCTGAAGGCAGCCTGGCAGGCAGACAGGAAGGGTTCATCACAGCTCTCTGAGAGCCAAAACCAGCCCAGCCTGAAACTACAGCTTGGCCCCAGGGGCTGCCAGGACAAGCCACAGCTGGAGCTTTCAGGAAAGTAGATCATTGGCAGCTGTGGCAGTTTCCAGAATTATCAACCCATAAGAAACAAGGACAAAGTGAAAGGTCAATGGAACTCGGCTAAATTTGGGGGAGAGAAGTGGTTCTGGCCATCAACACACAGGGCAAGAAAGCAGCAGAAGCAGCAGCCCTGCTGCCGCCTCTATGGGGCTGCTTCAGAGCTCACCACCTGTAGATTGCAGGGGGGGCCAACTGATCATTCAGAGGCCAAGTGCTCTTGCCTTAATGGGCCTGAATAGGGATTGTGGTCTTGGGTGGTGGTCCTGAGGTGCATGACCAGTGAGCCAAAGTTGGTGGGGGCTGTAGAGATGCAGTCTCCTAATAGCTCCGGTAGCTGCAAAAACCCCAGCGATTTGGGACAGAGCTCTCCCCTCTAGAAGCAGAGTTCTACAGAGCTAAAAAGCCAAGTAATTGACTGGCAACATGAGCAGGCAAAGGAAGCAAAGTAAGAACACCAATCCAACTTTAGACTCCTTTTTGGGGACAAAAAGGACTAAAGCATGGAATGGGAGGAAGACAACACAGTCAGAACTCCCACACCAAAAGCTTCCCAGAAAAATGGAAACTGGATACAGGCCATAGAGGAGCTTAAGAAGGATTTAGAAAATCAAATAAGATAAGTGAAGGAAAAATTCGGAAGAGAAATGAGAATGATGCAAGAAAATCATGAAAAGAGAGTCAACAACCTGACTGAAGAGAATAACACCTTAAAAAATAGATGAACTCAAATGGCAAAAAAGGCCAATGAGGAGCTAATGAGGAGAAGAATGCCTTAAAAAGTCAAATTTGCCAGATGGAAAAAGAATCTCAAAAGCATTCTGAAGAGAACAATTCCTTCAGAATTAGAGTACAGCAAATGGAAGCAAATGACTTTATGAGAAATCAAGATACTATTAAACAGATACAAACAAATGCAAAAATGGAAGGCAATGTGAAATATCTCGTTGAAAAAGCCAGTGACCTGGAAAACAGATCCAGGAGAGACAATTTAAAAATTATTGGGCTACCTGAAAGCCATGATCAAAAAAAGAAGTTAGAAAGCATCCTTCAAGAAATTCTCAAGGAAAATTGCCCTGATATTTTAGAACCAGAGGGCAAAATAGAATTTGAAAGAATTCACTGATCACCTCTTGAAAAAGATCCCCAAAAGAAAATTCCTAGGAATGTCATAGCCAGGTTCTGGAGTCCCCAGATCAGGGAGAAAATATTACAAGCTGCCAAGCAGAAACAATTTGAATACTGTGGAAACACAATCAGGGTAACCCAGGATCTAGCAGCTTCTACAGTAAGGGATAAAAGGGTCTGGAATATGATATTCCAGAGATCAAGGGAGCTAGGATTAAAACCAAGAATCACCTACCCAGCAAAACTGAGTATAATGTTTCAGGGGAAAATATGGTCATTCAGTGAGGTATAGGACTTTCAAGCATTCCCGCTGAAAAAAACCACAAGTGAATAGAAAATTTGACATTCAAATACAAGAAGCATGAGAAAGTAAACATGGGAAAGAAATCATAAGGAGCTTATCAAAATTGAACTATTTACATGTCAACATGAAAAAATGATAATTGTAACTTATGAAACTTTTCTCAATGTGAGGATAGGTGAAGGGAATATAAAT
>JAQQSW010003228.1:0-14742 GCA_028646575.1 Pseudocheirus occidentalis | reverse complement strand
ACACATTTTGTACATGAATACATGTAAATTTGTATTATATAAACAAGTGTATTTATGTGTTTTCTATAAATATATGTGTGCATTTATGTATACAAAGCTGAATTTTGCTTTGCTGAATTAGTGTGGATTTAAGAAAAGTAAAAAGGTAACTTCATTCCTCAATTAATTCCTTCATTTCTTTCTTTATGATACCATATAGTTCCAGTGGTTTCTGAGAGGAAATAATCTCATTTCAAGCTCTCAAAAGCCATCAGTGATACATATTGCCAGAGAAAATCAATGGAATTCCATTAACTTACCTTCTATTAATCACTGGGGGCTTGATTCAGTGTCCACAAACCACTGATCCACCTGCCTTGGCAGCATGACAACATTTTATAGCTTGCTTATTTCTGCTTACCGGAAATGACAGGCCTTGTTTACTCCAGACAAATCAAGCTTCTAAACCTGCTATTTTCCTCTCTCTTATGTTCATCAATATCTCTTCCAAAGAACTGGTCAAAAATTTGGAGAAGCAGAATAATCTTTATTGATGAAAATAGTTATCTATTTATTAATAGAATGTACATTCCTTTAGGGTAGAGTACTTTTTTTGCACACCCAGCTCCTGGTATAGTACTTTGAAAGTGGAAATAATGCTTGTCAACTGATAATTGATTAAATATTGATTAATTGACAACTTGATTAATTAATCAATCAATTGCTTAATAACAAATTAATGATTTATTGGTTAATTTATTAAATATGAATAAATTCAATAACTTAAGGAGACTTATCTCACTAAATTAGACATCATGAGCTACTTGCAAAAACTGCATATTCACACTGAATTTTATTTACTTTTAAAGGACAACAAATTATTTGTTTTATATCTGTAGATGTGACATTTTGAAAAGCATATTTATTCATTCCTTCAATAATTGTTTAAGTACCTACAATGAAGTGGCTGGTGGAAGAGCTGATAGAGTATTGGAATCAGGAAGATCTGACTTCAAATTTAGTTTCACTTACTAGTTGTATGAACCTGAGCAAGTCACTTAAGTTTACTTCAGTATCCTCACCTACAAAATGAAGAAGCACCTAATAGGCTGAATACAATCACATGGAGCCTGTGATGGGAGGAATTTGCTGAAGACCTACAGGAAGCTGGGAGACAGAGATTTGGGAGTAAATATTGGTCTTCTGTTGGTTTGTGGGAAGGCTAGAGGATGGCAATGCTCTCTGCTACATTGTGGTGCATTAATTTTTGTGTTGCTTTGATGGATTTGGTTTTGTTGTGTGGGGATTTGGTTTTCTGATGTCTAAATAAATGCTTCATTTCTGTCCTATATATGGAGAGTTTGTTATATTTTGTGATCAAGCACTATGTGGAACTATTTATAATCATGGCTGGTGGTGTAAATATTGGACTGGCACTACATTTCTGCATTGATAGAGTTTATGATGTAACAAAAGAAATATGACTAATGCATATCCAAATCATTTTATCCTTAAACCTATATGGACATCAGGAAATATATTCCTCTAATTTTATTTGTAAATCCCTGTTTTTTCTAAAACACTTTACTTAGGTGCCCATGCTTGAAGTCTTGGTATGATCTTTGACTCCTCTTTCTTGATTTTCATATCCAATCAGGTACTATATCTTGTTGGAGATATCCCTCTATTACCTCTCTAATCAATGACCTCTTTTCTATTTCTGTTGCCTCCACTTTAATCTAGATCTTCATTGCATTCCATGAGGTCTATATTTTAATTAGATAATCCAAGCACATATGCTAAGTGAAGATGAAATAGAATTGAAATTCATCACATTTGTGGATTTTCTGGAGAACCAGTTGACATTTGTGCTTCCACACTGACTATGTGGCTATTAAGTCTAGGAGCAGCTTCCTAAAAATATCTCATTTATTGAATGCAAAAATATTAATTCTAAATTTATTAAAACCAATCAAAGAGTTCTTTCAGTTGCTTCGAGAATGCAGGTGTTGAAATACACCATCACACAACACTCTTTTTCTCAAATTATAAGCTTTATTTTTCTCCTTAGATCATATGGATAACTGCATCTTATTTCTACTTTTCCAGTGGAGACCCTGAGTATAATAGTCCTACAGAAGTAAAATGATATAAAGAAAATCAAATCCTGGTAAAAAAATACTACCTTTTATTCATTGTGAAACTTTATGGTACAGTGCCTGGGCCCTAGAGTTAGGAAGATGCATCTTCCTGAGTTCAGAAACTTACTGGCTATGTGACCCTGAGCAAGTATTTTCACCCTCTTTGCCTTAGTTTCCTCATCTGTAAAATGAGCTAGAGAAGCAAATGGCAAAGCACTCCAGTATCTTTGCCAAGAAATTCTCAAATGGTATCTAAAAGAGTCAGATACCTGAAAATGACTGACCTTCAACAAAAATACTTCAGAAATTTTCTGGGGAGCTATTTTGTGGAGTACTTTAGATAATACTTGTTAGGAAGAATCAGTTATGTCAAAATAATTTTTAGAAATTAAAAAATGTGCTCATTAAACTCTGTACTTTTAAGTAGAGTATAGGCCTCATATTGGTATTGAGAAGTTGAAGAATGAAACAATTCACTAATTTTTGGACACAATTTCAAACTACCTTCTGAAATAACTGTACCAATAATATATTAATATATCCTTTTTTCCTTGGCACTTTCAGTGTTTATTTTCCTTTCTAAAACTTTGGCAAACAGAGAGAAATAAATTGGAATCTGAATTGCTTTAATTTTCATTTTTCTAATTTTTAATTATGTGGAATGTTTTGCATATGACAATTAATAGATAATAAACTTAGAAGTGAGATTAATCATTGAAGAACAGTAGGCATTAACCAAAAGGATTATAATCTTTCTCTGAAGTTTGACTGGAAAAGATGAGATAAAAGATGATAAACTGAGAGGATAGCAAAGCCAAGAGAGGGTTATATTAACATTTTAAAATTAATTTTTGGGAGTTTTTTTTAAGACGGGGAGTTATAAACAGGTTTGTAAGTGGTAGAGTAGCCAGTAGACAGAGTGAATAGTACAGAAAGAAAAAGAATGATAGAACATGCAAAAATGCAAGTAGCTGGACTTGCCTTGGGAAAGAGAAGACATACCTTTTCAGGCAGCTAGCAGAGAAAGGGCCTGGAGTCAGGTAGACAAAAGCTCAAATCTGGTCTCATCTATTTATTAGTTGTGTGATCCTGGAAAAACTATTTATCTTTAACTACCTTAATTTCCCCAACTGTCAAAAGGGGACAATAATATCACCGACCTCTTTGTAATGATAATGGAAAATAGAAGATCTTCCCTTACCCTGAATACACCTAAGGGAATTTGAAGATCTTGCCTGCTTTGAAGATCTTTACTGCCCTCTAATAGGCCAAATGCAATCACATGGAGCATGTGATGCATGGAGATTGCTGAAGGGTGGAGCAGAGCCCACAGGAAGTTGGAATTCAAAGCAACTAGCACAGTGGGAGACAGGAAATTCAGGCAAGCAGAGAGCAAGGCTTGTGATTGCTTGTGTAAGGGAAAGCTAAAGGATAGTGTGGCTCCTTGCTGTGTTATGGTGTATTAGCTTCTTTGTTACTATGATGCATTTGACATTCTGGTATTGGAACTTGGTTTTCTGCTGTCTGAATAAATGTTTGTCTTCTATGTGAAGAGTCTGTTATAATTTGCTGTTCAGATCTTTGATGGCATATTCATAGTCATTGTTGGTGCTATGAATATTGCATGGGCACTACATTTGGAAATGAGGATGGGATCATAATATATCAGACCTCTATTTGAAGGCAAAAAAGGCTTTAGAATAAGAAATGGATCTCCCAGGATGGCATGATTTATTCCTCTCCAACAAAAAAATGTGTTAAAAATACAGGGCTCTTTGAGAACTGGAAACTGAGGCTACACAAGGATGACCCTAGCTTCTTAGAAACATCTTTGCAGATTTCCTGGGATGGAGCCAAGATGGTGGCATAGAAGCAGCAGAGTCCTGCAGCTCCCATGCAGCTACCCTAAGCACCCATAAAAATATTATTCTGAACAAATTATAGGACGCTCAAACTAAAAAAAATAAAGAAAACACATTGCTTGCAGAAGGCAGCTCGGCAGCAGGAAATCGTCATGGCAGGACAAGAGCCAGGCCAGCCCAGCCTGAAACCGAAACCCTGGCCAGGCCCCAGGGTTGACAGAAGGAGCCAAGCCGAGCAGAGCTGCAGCCAGTCTACAAGAGAGAAGATCTATAGCCTCCAGCAACTCCATATCTACTAAGGTGTGAAAAATAGGGATTAAAGAAAGGCAGTTAGGCAGGAGGGGCTCATCCCACAGGCCTGCAGGCAAGAGCTGAGACCAACCCAGCCTAAAACCGCCATGTGGCCAAGGCTCCCAAGCTTCAGAGTCTACTTCAGATAAGTAGACTCTACTTCAGAGTCTATGAGTCAACCTCAGAGTCTACTTCAGAGAAGATCTAAAGCACCTGGAGAAATCTTCACATCTACTGAGCTAGGATTAGAGGTCAGTGAAAGTGAGTGAAGCTTTCAAGCTAAATTTGGGGGAGGAAAAGCAGTTTGGCCAATCTACCCCCAGGGCAAGAAAGCAGTTGGGGGAAGGGCAGAAACTGTTGTAAGCACCAGACGTCCTCACTGGGCTGCTTCAGAGCCTCTGGCCTGTGGATCCTGAAGGGGGATGAGTCAATTGATCAGGGCCAAGTGCTCTTGCATTGAGCGGCCTGGATTCAGATCATGGTCCTGGGTGGTGGTCCTGGGGAGGCTGCAACAACCTCTTAATAGCTTGGGCAGCTGGGATAAAGATAAATTTCCTTAAGAGAGAAGAGTAAATAGCCAGTAGACTCAAAGTCAGAATAGATTGATAAGAAATCTTTAATGCTCTATTGAGAACAGGGGGAGAATTAGGAAGAATAGATGATATTCTAACTAATGAACTATATAAGTTGTACTGAAAAAGGGGGAATAATTTTAGATAGAATAGGAAAGTAAGAACTTCCCCTAAAGATCCTCCTGAATCCTTGTATCCTAGTTCATCACACTTTCATGGAGAATAGGAAATTGACCCATCCCTGAGTCATATTAAAGAGAGGATTACAGACTCCGTATCAACTCTACCATGCTTTCTTTACTATCTCAGTAGATTCTTAAAAATAGGACCAGTTTCCTTTCACTTGGCAGGGCAGACAATATACTTTTATCTGCTTGTCACAAGGATATCTGCATAGCTCCACTATTTGTCATAGGACTGTGACCAAATATTTGGATGAATTAGGGCTCCCTGGTGTACAGCTTACCCACTACATAGATGATAATATAATACAGGTAAAACATGTAAAACTGGGGGATAAGTGTTTGATGCTTTTAATTGAGCATATGAAAGGCAAAGGAAGGGAAATTGACCTTGCAAAGGTTCAAGGGTCAGTTAAACTTGTTTGCAAGATCTGTTTCCATCTAAAATTATGCCCCTTTCCTACAAGATGTATACCTTCATCCTACAGATGCCTTATTGCTTAAGCTGGATGTCAAGCAACAGTGATGTGTCACCCCTGGATCTAGCATCAACCAAGCTCTGCATGCCACCTAAAGAACTGACTGTTCAAATGGGATCTCTTGGTCCAAAGAGAGCTCTATATCAATTTTCAGCAGGAAATAGCTATTAGAAGAAGAGACCTTCACCCTTTACCCCAAGATTTTGAGCCCCATCCATTTGAAGAGGGATTACAGATTGCTTGTGCTCAAGCCTCACCCTAAGATATTGTTTTATGTGAATATTTTGTGTTATCTCTGTTATATTGTTGTAAAATTCTGTTAACACCAGTTACCCTTAAACTCCCATTAATTTATGTAATGAAATATATTGTTTATGTAAAAAAAATGATGAAAGATATTGGGGCCAAATGTAAAGGTAATGGGAATTTGAAGATCTTCCCTGACTCTTAATAGACCTAAGGGAAATTGAAGATCTTTCCTTCTTTGAAAATATTTCCTCCCCCCTAATAGGCCAGATGTTATAACATGGAGCCTTTGGTAGGATGAGCTTGCTGAAGGGTGGAGCAAAGCCTGTAGGAAGCTGGGAATAAAACCAACTAGCATGATGGGAAAGAGAAGAAGCAGACAAGCAGACAGCTAGGCTTCTGAATATTTGTTTGTGGGAAGGTTAAAGGATGGTGTGGCTCACTTCTGTATTATTAACTTCATTGTTGCTATGATGGATTTGACTTCTGGTGTTGTGATTTTTTTTTCTGGTGCCTGAATAAATGTTTTGCTTCTGTCTTCTATCTGCAGAATCTGTTACATCTTGTGATTCAAAACTGTGCTGGCATATTTATAGTCACCATCAGTGCTGTGAATATTGCATTGGTACTACACTCTTATGGTGATCCTTAGGAACTAATAAAGTAATTTGTAAAGCACTTTTCATGTACATTATATGTGTTTAATAAATGCTTGCTCCCTTCCCTTCTCTTTCTTCAACAGATTTAATTTAGCCACATGCCAAATGAGGATCAGAGAATAAATCATAGAAAGGCTAACTATATGAAACAGAAAGATAACAATAAGACACCATATATTTGGGGGATATAGGTAAGTCTTTCATGATAGACTAAAAAGAAAGTACATCTCTCAAAATATACATTTACAAAATAGTAAAAGGATTAACACTATAAGTATTGTTTTATATATTTTATAGTTACATATACATACATACATATATACACACAAATATACATACATATATGTTATAAATGAAATGGATTATAGTGGAGAGGCATCTCTATTATATATAAATATAAACAACCTAGAGATCCACCAAATAAATAAACCCTGGACAAGCAATTCAAAATAATAACACTTCTTAAGTTATCTAAAGGATTTCTTTTCACACCAGTCAAACAACCAGTAGGTTACTTTTCAGAGCTGTACAAAAAAACCAAAACAAATCAATGTAATGTTAAGCAAAGAAGTACTTAACATCTTGTTTCAGCTATTTAGCTGACACCTTGTTTCAATTCTTGTCCATTATTGTATAAGGTCTTTGTTGAGAAGTAGACTTCACAACTTGTGAGCCCTAGAACTTGTGAGCTCATGTTGCTGATGCAACAGGAAGGGGAGGAGCTAATGACCATATATAAGGAGAGGCCCAGGCTAGAAAGAGCAGAATTGATAAAAAAAAAACTTGTAGTGGCAGAACTGAGAAGGAAAAAACTTGTTGTATACTGGCACTCTATGTTTGCTATTCTGTCTGTGTTGATTTTTGTTTGTGATACTTTGTACAGAATCCCTGGGATCTTACTGGAAGCCCTAAAAGAGGATTTTCTGGTTGTATGTTTACAAAAGTACTGGAGGAGGGACTTGGAGGTCTGGGGACTTATTGATGATTTGTGTTGACCTCTTGTACCTTGTTTGTGGGTCTGTGTTGATTTCTATGTTGATGATTTGTGATGAGTTCTCAGGCCTTGTTGGGCAGCTACTTAAGGATGACTGAATTACGGACTTACTGAATGATATCTTTTGTTTAAAATTAAGTGACCACTTTGGTGAAAACCATGTGGCCACTTTAGTGGTAAGTTGTTATGTCATAATATTGTGAATGCTGTACTTTGGTCTCTGTCAATGTTTTGTTTTAGTTTGTTACTGATTAAATAAAGAGTTCACTATACTATGTAGTCAGAACCTTGAAGCTATTCACAACAGCAGTCCACTGGAAAGCTGCTTGTGCTTGGCTTTACAATAAAGCAAATCAATTTGAAGAAAAAAATGATTGAGAATCTCAAGGAAAATAATGAGAATAGGATACGCAGAAAGGAGAATAACACTTTCAGACTAAACTATCGTGCTTTATATGTTCTATATATATGGGTATCTGTCTATATATGTATGTATCTATATGTGTTCCTTATTGTGAACTTGACAGTCATAACAAACGTATTTCAATATATGAAGAGCAGAATAAGAATATATATATAAAATTTTACATTTATGTTAAATGGAGTTTGATTTTTAGAGAATCTATTATATTTAACAGTTTAATAAGAAAACACACCTACTTTCCTGTGTCTTTTTTGAATTTCATTTGTTATGTTTTGTTTTGTTTTTAATATTTTTTGACACTCTTATCTTTCTTTACTTATTTATTTTTCTCTTTCTGTTACTACCTCTACATCTCTCTAGCCTAAAAATGCCTCTCCATTATAACAAATAAATATAGTCAGGTAAGAAGTAATCAATACATTGCCTGGTTTGGAAAATGAATGTTTTATTTAATACCTCTAGTTTATCACCTTTCTGCCAAGAGATTGGAAGCCTGGACTTACAAAATCTTGATTGCTGCTGAATTCATCAGAGTTCTGAAATCTCCCAAAGTTGCTTTCCTTTTTGTTATTGTGGTTATCATGTAAAGTATTCTCCCAATCAGCTTGCAGGACTATAAAATTAATATCATAAAGTATAATATAAATTTTCAACAGGGCTATGACTCTAAGCCAGTAGTTCTCAACCTTGCTGCTCTGACCTGTTAATAGTCTCATGTGGGAGTGTCTGCATGTTGGCAGACCCGCCTGTAGATGGATAGAGGAGGTTCCTAAGACCATTGGAAATATGTGTTTTCCAAAGGTCTTAGGTGAATCTTGTAACCCCTGTGAAAGGGTCATTCAACCCCAAAGGGGTTGTGATCCACATTTGAGAACTGCTCCTCTAAGCTATGTACAAAGGATTTTATATTCAATAAGACCTGGGAGAATGGAAAGCAGTGTGGGGGGATAAAGAGAGGGGCCTTTAATTAGCATCTTGTACTGTATATCACAATTAATCCAATCAATCAACAAGCTTTTTTCAAGTGTCTATGTGACAGGTACTGTGCTAAGTCACAAGATTAAAGAACAGTGTAGAAGTAAATTAGTTAACTATAGAATCAGGACAGATAAAGGAGGAAAGTGAAGTCAGAGTGGGAGTAAAGTTTGAGAAATGCTAAGAGATGGAGGGAACTTAGTTCTTAGTAGGGTTTAGGAGAAGTGAGGCAAAAAGACATATACAAGAATAATAAATTATGATCAGATAGAGTAATGTTAGAGTTTCTCATCAAAGAAATGAAATATGTGGATTAATGTTGTGGTCTGGGCAGCACATGACTGAGATAGAGAGGTGAAGTAGTTCATAGTGTTTGAAGAGATTAAAGAACTGTCAGGTTAGGTTGTTTGAAGGATTGTCAACATGAATGCTGATATTCCCTTATAAAAGTAGGAGTTGGGGATGAAGGAAATGAGGAAGAATGAAACAAGTAGTCATCAGACATTGCATTCTATATACATTTAAAACATATGATAGAATGAACTTCAAAGAAAAAAAGAGTTTCCAGAATAATGACACCAAAGTGAGATTCTAGGAGTGGAACTGGGATGTAAGTATTCCAATTCTCCCTCTCGGAATAGGGGATATCTCGGGCAAGGGATCTTAGGGGAGATAAAAGAGAGGACAGACTGGGGGAAGGGGTATTCAGTATGCTTGCCATCTTGTGGTAGGTGTTGGGGAGAGATGGGAAGAAAATCTATAACTCAAAATCTTGTGGAAATGAATGTTGAAAAGTAAAAATAAATTTAAAAATAGATATGTTGCAAAGGAAAAAAGGAATAGGGGATATCTTGCAGGTCAGAAGATACGAGAGAGGGTACAGTCAGTGCTGGAGATGATAGATAGGAATGCAGCGTAATCTAAGGGAAACCAGGAATGAACAGAGTGGGAGTGAGACATAAGACTAGTAGAGTTGAGTTGGATGGAGATGAGAGAATGGTAAGGGGTAATTGGCAGTTGTTTAGTATTAGGCAGTCATCAATTAAATAATGTAATGATGGAGAGAGCAAGATGTCTTTGAAGTTTGCTAGTCATAGAAGTAAGAACAGTTGGCAGAAGAAGTGGAATGTTTATCTTTGTGGGTCTCTTAAGGTTCTAACTACTGTATATGTGGTATCCACAGTAGTGCTGTCAGGAAAAGCAAAGAGAAATCTGGGTGCAAGTCTGGTGGAGACTTTGGTCTTGCTCATTTGCTGCAATGAATTGAAAATAGAAGAATATTTTGGGAGGGTAAAAGTTGTATGGATTGTGGACACTGCAGCATAAATATGAAAGAGCATATTAGAAAAACAAGATATAAAAGATATTAAGGTAAAATAGACGATTTTATTGCATTAAATTAAAAAGAAATTTACATAGATATAATTTATCTAGATAGCATAAAAAGGGAAACTTGAATAGATAAAAACTTTACATCAAACATCAAATTTACAAAAATAAAATCAATTTTCCAAGATATATGTGGAATTAGAATAAGTACCAAGACTCAGAAACCAGTTAATAACTAGACAGAATTTATGAAAGGCTATGAGTTAACATTTTTGTAAAGAAAAAGTGGTATTTTTGAGCTGGGCAAAGCCAAGATAGCAGAGTAAAAGCAGAGACTCACCTGGGCTATTCCCCAAAGACCGCCAAATAACTTTAATAATTACTAGAGCAAAATTGTAGAGCAGTAGAACCAAAAAAAGACAGAGCAGAACAAATTTCCAGCCCTAAATACCTTGAAAACTGACAGGAAAGGTCTGGTGCATCATGGTGAGAGTGATGTGCATTCTAAAGAAAGACCATGCCAGAGGTGAGAGCCCCAGCAATTCTGTAGCAGGCATTGGGGTAACTGAATCACTGGCAGCAACGGTTTCCTGATTTCCCAGTCCACAGATGCCAAAGACAACTTAGAAGGTCAGTAGGAAAGATCTGTTGGAAGTGGGAGAGGAGCACAGCCAATGTAGGCCATGCCAGTATAGCCCTAGCCATCAAACCAGAAGTAGGCTTGGGAGTGCCTGAATCAGCAGAACCAGCAGTTGCTTCTGGAGCTCTCAGCCCACAAACAGTAAGGGGGTTGAACAAGGTGAGAAGATTACAAGAGTCTCTCTGCTAGCACCAAGGAAGATTCTGTTATTGTGCCCATATTTAGATCTGGATCACATTCCTGAGTGGCAGTCCTAGGTGGAGGATGACCACTAGCATAACAGAGCTTATTGCAGCAACAACCCTCCTCACAGCTCCAGGGCAGAAAAGAGCGCTTGTGGTCACTCACAGAGCAGAGCACAGACCAGGAGAGAAAAGATATCTACTTTGATTATAACACCTTGGATGAACTGAAAACTTACAAGTCCTTAGAAGCATATCTGAAAACAACTGCACAAAACCCCCAAAGCTTAGCAGAGTCATACCTTCACAAAGAATTGAAAAGTCAAATAATAGGCTGGGAAAATGAGCACATTGACTATAGAAACATAGTTTGGTGATAAGGAAGATCAAAACACATAGTCAGAAGAAAACCAAGTCCAAGCTCTTGTATTCAGTGTGTCCAAGGAAAATATCAATTGGTCTCAGGTCATGGAAGAGCTTAAAAAGTATTTTGAAAGCCAAATAAGATAAGTAGAGGAAAAATTGGGAAGAGAAATGAGAATGATGAAAGAATATCATGAAAAACAAGCCAAGAGCTTGGTAAGAGACACAAAATATACTGAAGACAATAACAACTTAAAAAAAAAACAAACTAGACCAAATGACCAAAGAGGTCCAAAAAACCAATGAAAAGAAGAATGCATGAAGAAGTAGAATTGGCCAAATGCAAAAGTAGGTTCAAAAGCTCACTGAAGAAAATAATTCCTTACAAATTAGAATGGAGTGAAAAGAAGGTTATGACTTTATGAGATATCATGAAACAAAATCAAAGGAATGAAAAAAATTGAGGACAATGTGAAATATCGCATTGGAAAAAAAAACTGCCCTGGAAAATAGAACTAGGAAAGAGAATTTAAAAATTATTGAACTATTGAAAAATTAATCTCCTCAGTTTTTAAAGCTTCTTTTTCATATGCTCAGATTTAATTTTTAATTCACACATTTTACTTTTTAATGAGTTGTTCTCTTCATTGTAATGTTTTTCTAATTTCACAATTTTGTTTTTATAAGATGTTGATTTTATCTTCTCCCTCTCTAAGCCAGATTTCAAAGTTCTTTTTGAGCTCATCTAGGGATGCTTTCTGTGCCTGAGGCCAGGTCATAGCCCCTGTTAAGGCTTAAGCTTTAGGTGTGGAGTCAATATTCTCTCCTTCTGAGTTTGATTCCTCTCTCTCGCCATAATAGGATTCGAGAGTCTTTGTCTTTGTATTTGTAACCTCCTTTCTTCCCATTTTGAGGTACATCCTTAGCCTTGTCCTTCCTCCAGGGTTCCTAAGCCTTTACTGCTTAACATTTTCCTCTGACGCTATAATTACTTTTTTCAGGACGGGGGAGGGGGATTGGAGCAGCTGGGGTTCAGTCTGTCATCTTGGTCCCTGGAAGTTCAGATAGGTTTTTTTTTAATTTCCAGGCTGTGGATGTGTAGTCCAGGAGTAACTGCTGTGCCTGCCGCTGGCCCTGCCTTTGTCTCTCACCCAACTCAGTCTGATCCCCTCACTGTGGTGACAGGCTTGGGAATGGCCCTTGTGGTTGTTGGATCAGCAGGCCTCACCCTGTGGCCTCTTGCCATGCACCATCAGCAGGGGAAGATAAAGCTTTTATAGTGGAGGGGAAGAGGAGGGAGGTGAGAGGGAGTGAATGAACCTTACTTTCATCAGAATTAGTTCAAAGAGGGAATAACATGCATACTCACTTGGGTATAGAAATATATTTTTTCCTACAGGAAAGTAGGAAAGAAAGGAATAATAGAAAGGGGGAGAGAGTGATCATAGGGAGGGAAGATTGGGGGAGATGATAGTCAGAAGCAAAATATTTTTGAGGAGGGATAGGCTGAAAGAAGAGAGACAATAGAATAAACAGAGGGAGGAATAGGATGGAAGGAAATAATAATTAGTCTCTCACAACATGACTATTATGGAAGTGTTTTGCATAACTACATATATTTGCATAACCTATACTGAATTGCTTTCTTTTAAACAAGGGAAAGTCAGGAGGGAGGAAGGGAGATAATTTGGAACTCAAAGTTTTAAAAATGAATCTTAAAATTGTTTTTTCATACAACTGGGGAAAAATAAAACACTAAATAAGAATTTTAAAAAACCAGAAAAAGAAAATTACTAATACTATTGAAATGTTATTCCAAATTACTAAAAGTAATAAATGCAAATCAAAACAACTTTGAGATTTAACAACACACAGCAAATTAGAAAACATGGTATAAAATGAAAATAGTCAAAGATGTAAAAGATTTAAGGAAGACAGAAACATAAATATACCATTGTTGGAGTTTACAATTGGTCTAACTATTGCAAGAAGCAATTTAGAATTGTGAAAAAAAATAAATGTATTTTGAACGTCCATACCCTTTTCTCTGTGGTTAATTGTATACCTCAAGGAGGTAAAACACCAACATATATACACAAAAAAATTCCCACACGTGCCAAAACATTCTTCACAGTACTTAAAAAAATATTATTTCTCTTTTAGCAACTAGCTAAAAACAAAGTGACTTTATATTGTTTGGGGAATGGGTACACAGATTATAGTACATGGATATAATGGAATATTAGTGTTCAATAGAAAATGATGGGTATAAATAATTTAGAGAAAGATAGGGACATCTTTGAACTGACGTAAAGAGAACCAGGAAAACAAAACACACACTAAGAACACCAATATAAACAGAATGAAAAATAAAAAAAAGCAACTTAACAGTATATAATTATAATGACCAACCTTGTTTTTCATATCTCTTTCTATCATTTGTTTCAAGGGAAAGTCCAAGGTAGAAAGCCTAAATTCAGAATGAATGTGATGTACTGTAATGACAAATACGTCAGAAAAATTGGATGAATTCGATCAACTTTGGTTCCGAAGAACCAATGATGAAACATGCCGTTCACCTCCTTACGAAGAAATAATGTGCTCGAGATTCAGAATTTTATATTAAACCTGGATGTTAGATCACATGCAAATATGTATTATACATTAATAAGAAATGAGGTTAAAAAGCAGAACATGATATTAAACACAAAAGGCATTAATATCAATCTTAATATAAAAAAACAAGAATAAACTCTTAGTTTTTTATTCAAATAATGGGAGATTAGAATATTTTTCTACATAGAATACCATAGATAGAGCAATATCCCTCATGTGAGTGAGAGCTAGCTTTTTGAACTTCCAATATGACAGAGTATAGGAAGAACTACCTCTGAGCTCTTCCAATTTTCCCCTCCAAACAACTTGAAAATAATCCAACAAATAGAATTCTGTAGTGGAAGAGGTAACAAAAGGCCGGAGTAAAACACTTTTCAGTACAAGAAAATTAAGGAGGTTCAGAAAGAAAGATCAGTGACCCTGGGGTGGCAGCTCTCCTGGAGCCCATATGGCAGCCATGTCAGCTGTGGGTCTTGTAGATAGTTATAACAGGAGGAGCTACAGGAGCTTTGAGACCATAGACAGGAAAGGGATCAGGCCACAGGTCAGAAAAAGATTATAGAGATTAATATGTGCTAGCACTGGGCAAAGGAGCAGGTGCTGTTCCATTGTCCATATGGACAATTCCATTGCCCATAATCACTTCTAGGTCATAATTCTATGGCAGAAAGAAGTGCTTTCAGTCAAAGGGGATTAAGAACCTTGAGAAGTAGTATTCTTATTTTTTTTTAAATTTTAATTTATTTTCTTGGTTACATCATTCATTTCCACAAGGTTTTGAGTTACAAATTTTCTCCCCTTTTTGTCC
>JAQQSW010003227.1:0-14742 GCA_028646575.1 Pseudocheirus occidentalis | reverse complement strand
CTGTAGTGCTTTCTGTCTTGTGGAGAGTTTTGGAGCTTGAAAATCTGTTTAGCGTCCCATTTTATGAGTTTTTTAGCGTGTTTGTGTGGGAGCTGTGGTCCTTTGCTGCTTCTACACCGCCATCTTGGCTCCGCCCCCCCCCATGTAGCTGCCTCTAATCATAACTAGAACTCTAATAAAGATTAGAAATAACATTAGAACCCACGTCTTCCAGATTCCAACCCTAGTATCTCTCTATAATGTTTTACGCTGTCTCAATTCTATGTAACAGCCCTTCAAATGTTTGGATAACTACTGCAGCACATCATTTTATCTCTTGTGTTGTCCAGTGATACTCATTAACAGTAGATTCTAGGCCCTTTCCTACCTGGTTCACCCGGTTGGGTACTTGCTTTAGCGTGTCAATGGCCTTTCTAAGAAGCAGTATTAGATCTGAACACACAATGCTTCAGCTATGTTCTGACAAGGGCAGAGTATAACAGCAACCATTACTTTCTTTGCCCTGGGTCTTGGTTTCCTATAAGATGTCCTTAATGCCACAGGAGATCTTGAGAGCCTTTTGAGTGACTCTGTTTGCTCATATTGAGCTTGCAGAGCCCAGTGGACCAGCCAGATGCCTGCTACAACATCACCACAGGCCGTAAGAGCCTGGTCCCTCTCATCCTTCAAAGCACCTCCTTTTCCATGAAGTCTTGTGTAGCTCAGTGATGGTAGAAGTCAGAATTCTGACGGGACCTGACCTAACGAGGGAGACGTCAGAGCTGTAGAAAATGCATTGCGTTCTAGCAAGAGAAATGATGGGTTCTCCTGGAGTACCTCTGTTTGGTGAAAGGTCTCCAGAGGAAAGCCTTGTACTCCCCCATCCTCTAATCCCAAAACTCGTATAGCACTTGGAAGACAAACACACCCTCACTCCTTAGAAATAGGGCCCTGGAGCAGTACTTTTCTTTCTCTCCACCAACTTTTTTCTTTTCTCCCCTAAAAGTAGCAGCATGATGCAATGGGTCAGGCACTAGACTTGGAGTCAGGAAGCCTGGGTTCAAATCCCACTTCAGACACTTAGCACAGTGCTTGGCACATATAAAAGGCACTTATTCCTTTCCAAGTCATGAATCTGTGTCTCAGTTTCCTTATCTGTAAAAGGAACGGGTTGTACTAGATGATCAACCGTTAAACATTTATTAAGCACCTATTTCTATGTGCCAGGCACTGTGCTAAGCCCAGGAGATACAAAAAGGGGCAAAAGACAGTCCTGGTTCTCAAGAAGTTTGTAATCTAATGGGGAAGACAAGAAACAAATATATCCACCCAAGGTATATATGGGATAAGTGGAAAAGAATTAATGAGAAATAAAAGGGGTTGGGAAAGGCTTTTTGAGGAAGATGTAGAAGATTTTAGTTTAGATGACTTTTAAGGCCCCTGCCAGGTTTAGATCAATGATCCTTGTGGGGAAGGCATGGTTCCTCAGTGATGCAGGGGAGATGGTGATGCCTGTGCTGGAGAGTAAGGCTATTGATTTGGTGGAAAGTAGAAGGAGGAGGATAATGGATCTAAATCCTTTAAAAGTTTAGGTCTCCAGGAAACAGACAGTCCACCTGCTGGAAAGTCACTTCTTCCTTGAACAAAAAGCCAACTCTCTCCTGAGCACCCCACTGGCCCTCCAGGATGAGGCAGGATGAGCTCAAGGAAAAATGTCTTAGGGCTTTTGACTTGTTATTCATAACTCCCTATTTGTCATTTATCTCCACTCAGATCTTAATGAACACTTCCCAGGATAATTACCAAATTTTCCCATTGACAGAGGGCTGGGCTGGCTAGGTGGCAGAAGGAAGCAGCAGGGCAATTAGCTATTTATAAAATGCCACTTTGCCATCAATATGGAAATCCAGCAATTATCACTCGAATTATTCATGACAATTGAATGCCAGATAAATAAGGAAGAGAAAAGGGGGGGGAGGGAGGGCACCGATTGCTTATTAGGATCTGCAAGAGAAAGAATATCTCTCCCATTGTCCCCCTGATGCAGCTTGCTCATTGTTTTACCTACTAGGGTGAAATGAATGTTTGATACCATCACAATTGGTCTGTCCTGCTGAGCCGAGTCTAAATGGAGGGGGCTCATTCCAGTCCCAGCTCCACAGTAATTACTCAGGAGGAGGAGGAAATCAGAGCAGGAAGAACAACCTTGCACATCCATTGGGGCTGAGCCGAGAAGCAGGGAGCCAGCCTGCTGGTTTCTATGGCTCCTGGTTTTGCACAGGTATGTGCCTCACAGAAGCCATAGGAGCTGGTGTCCAGTGCACCTGTAATACCTCCTCTCCACCCCCCATCTGAAGCAATGGGAGGAAGGCTCTGGTCTCTGGCTCCAACTGCCCCTCCTTCCCACAGAAGAAGGACCACTAAGCCCTCCACCCATCCATCCTCCATCTTGGAACCTGGACTGGAAGGCTCAGGATTTTCAGACTCCAGGGCCTGAAGTCTAGAGCTCCCCTGAATCCAAAGCATCCATAGGTCTGGCGCCCTTTCCTGGAGCAGGAGCTATATAGAAGGCATAGCTGAGAATAACGAGTCCTTCCAAGTTCAGGACTCCCCAGTTTTGAGAAAAATTGATTTAAGATCAAAAGGAGTTACCTTTTTTTTTTTCTTGGTTTTAGAGGCTTCATTCTTTCCCCTTCCCCCAATTTGTTTGGTAGTCATTGTGATACGCTTCCTGTAGAGCAAGGAGTTCTTAACCTGTCTTGTACCATGGACCCCTTTGCCAGTCTGGTGAAGCCTATGTACCCCTTCCCAGTATTATGGTTTAAATGCAAATACACACACATGATTACAAAGGGAAAAATAATTTAAATAGTTATCCAAATATATATATATTTAAAGTTCATGGTTGAGATTAAGAGCCCCCCACAACTCCCACATGGACAGGAAGCAGTAGAGTCTTTGCTTCTCAGAAACTCTGCTGAATGACTTGGCACCTGGGGAATGTGCCCTGCCCTGGGGAGTTTGTTACCCTCTGCAAAAACATGACTGGGTAATGAATGGGAAAAGTGAAACTTCTCAGCCCATAAGTTTTGTGGGAGCATGCGGAGTTTCAGTTTCACCATTCCCTCTTCTTCCTCCCCACTCTTTGCTGCCGCCATATCAGCATTAAGT
Source organism: Pseudocheirus occidentalis (assembly GCA_028646575.1). Classification (NCBI taxonomy): domain Eukaryota; kingdom Metazoa; phylum Chordata; class Mammalia; order Diprotodontia; family Pseudocheiridae; genus Pseudocheirus; species Pseudocheirus occidentalis. The sequence goes on along the minus strand of JAQQSW010003227.1, from coordinate 11,592 downwards.
CTCTTCTAGAGTCTTTCTAACTCCACCTTTGTTTGCCACACCCTTATCAGCATTAGGCCCTTTAGGAGCTTTCTGGAAACCTTTTCCCCTCTCCCTCCCTCACTTTAACATTTGCCAAATAAGGACATGGACAGTACTCTGTTTCCCTGCCTGCCTCCCAGCCAATGGGGGATAGTGGTGGGCTTCTTTGTTCCTTATCTTTGGGGGAGATTTTCAAGCTCAGATTGTAAGCCCCCCTCGCAAGCCAGTGGGAAAAGGGACAGCAGGGGTGAGGGGGCTTGACTGTATCAGGGTATAAATTCTTGTTCTGTCTTCTGTAACAGGCCTCCTCTCCCTGATTGTCCATGGAGAGGACCACCCTCTTCCCTTGGGGGAAGAGAATAATAAAAACTTCTTTTTCCTTCATCAAGATACTTCTGAATTTTAATTTTTCTGGGTAGGGGATTTTTGGGGTCCATGTACCTCACACAGTACTGTACTTCCCTGATCCAGGGCAGACCCTTTAAGTGAACAGGAGGTATTTCCCACGTCTCCTGGGATGCTCTGGACAATAGGGGTCCAGAGGCCCTCCCTGAGAGAAGTAGACTCTCTTTCAAGACCTCTCTTCTTTCCCATCTAAATTCTAGGTTCGTCTATACCCACCTCCACTCCCTGGGGTAGAAACTTACAGAGTAGGTACCAACAGCACATGGCAAGGGAGTCACAGTTCCAAGCTCAGGGCAGTGATGTCCATTAGGGCAAAGGGCACAGTCAGCAAGCCTCCAAGCCCCTGGATTCTGGCAATATGTCCCCCTGGAAGAAGAAAGAATTGAAGAGTGTCTACATCAGGGGTTGGAAAGCTGTGGTATTGAGGCCCCACGTGGCCCTCTAGGTCCTTAAGTGTGGATTTTTGACCAAACTTCACTGAACAAAATAATTTGTTCTGTAAGACCTTAGTCAAAAAGCCACACCTGAGGAACTAGAAGGCCACATGTGGCCTCAAGGCCACAGCTTCCCCACCTGCATATACATTCTGCCCACCGAGAAGTCAGCCAAAAGGGGAACTACTGCCTCAGGAGAAAGGCCCTGGACATACAGGACCCACCAGCAAAGGAGGAAACCTTCAGATGACACTCCCAGGCCTCCAGGTCCTCAAGTGTGGCCCTGTGACAGAATCCACCAAAGGGTCACATTTGAGGATGTAGAGGGCTCTGTGTAGCCTTCAACCATAGGTCCCCCATCCCTACTTCTAGACTCTAGCCTTCACTTCACCCAAAAGATAGAGGGGAAAAATTTCAGTTTCTGGGGCTGAGGTCAACACAAAAGTTTCTTCTGAGTTCTCAAAGTAGTTTCATTTCGGGGATGGGTCATTATAAACCCCACTTCCACTCCCATTCTCTCTACCCCCCCACACTTAATTTTTTTTTCCATTTCACTCAGTCACTCAGTCAAGAAACAGTGTTGTATAAGCCAGGGATTTCCAGTTAGAGGATCTGGGTTCAAATCCTGGCTCTGTTAGTTACTATTTGTATAAACTTGAGCAAATCAGTTAATCTCCTTGGGCCTCAGTTTCTCCATCTGTAAAAATGAAGTGGCTGAACTAAATGACTTTTGAGATCTTTTTTACCTCTAAATCTAAAAGTCTAAGGGAATAGCTTTCTTTTTTAATTCAATCATCAACAAATATTTGTTAACTGTCTATCACGTGTTTCAAAAAAGAAATAGTCCTTGCTCTCAAGAAACTTACATTTTATTGGGGCAAAAAAGTTATGTACCCATAGAATTGTGTATATATAATATAAAACTCTACCCACATAATACAAGGGTTATTTATTCATCTTTAAAGGTCAAGGGCCAGTGGATGGCATATTCTACTGAACAAAAGAATTTGTTCTGTAAGACCTTGACTCAGTCAAAAAGCCACACCTGAGGAACTAGACGTTCCTCAGAAAAGTTAGAAAAACTTGAATTTAAATCCTCTCTCAGACACTAGTTGAGTGACCCTGGTCAAGTCACTTAACTTCTCTTTGCCTTAGTTTCTTCTGCAAAATGGAGATAATAATAGCACTAAGTTTATGGGGTTGTTAGGAAAATCAAATGAAACAAAAGGTAAAGCTTTGCAAACCTTAAAGCACTGTATAAATGTTAGCTCTTATTATTGTTAGGTCAAACTTGGGTTCTTCCATGAAACGCTGCCCCTACACCACCATAGCTCAAACAGTCTTTCCATTTTCTGCACTCATACACCCCCAAAGCTTGTCACACCATGTAGGGCTTGACTGTACTCCATGGATATCATTCTCCAGTGGTTGATCTATGTTCTCTCTTTAGCAAGGTCAAGAAGCAGAGACCTTGACCATGTTGGCTACACAATACTGAGCGCGTGGCATACAGCGCATACTCGTCACCTTTCCTTCATTTGATATTGGTATGGCACACGGGTCTCACTTACCCTGGGCAGAACACAGGTTTGGGGGATCCACTGGGACAGTAGGCTCCAGGGGGGCACCTGATACAGTTGGTTGGTTGGTCATTGCCCATTTGGAAACTGTAGGTGCCAGGGGGGCATGGAAATTGGTTACCCCATTGTGAACCTGTCTCAGAAAAGAGGAAGATTCCTAAATTGAGGGGAGTGATAGGGATAGTTTCACTGTTGCTGAAGGATCCCATGGGGATAAGGCTAGGGAAGAAGAAAGGTCACCTGACCATGGGGATTGTCCTCGCCAGAAATCGGTCCTTTGCTTGGGTCTTTTTTGGTTCCTAAGAAGGTCTCAACTCACCTCTGTTTGGCCCCAGTAAAAGCCTTTGCTGTATTATCAATCACAGCATTATCACTAGAGGTCACTTCATTTATCTCTGCCTCCAACTAGGACATTACTTTCTTCTCAGACAGAAAGAAATAATTACACAACCTTCTGTAATAACATCCCAAAGTATTCTTGAATCTATCAATCTTTTTTTTTTTTTTTTTTGCTTTTTGGAGGGGGAGGGCAGGGCAAATGGGGTTAAGTGAGTTGCCCAAGGTTACATGGCTAGTAAGTGTTAAGTGTCTGAGGCTGGATTTGAACTCAGGTCCTCCTGACTCCGGGCTGGCACTCTATTCATTGTGCCACCTAGCCACCCCATTGGGTCTATCAGTCTTGACCATCAGGAAAGTCTCTATGCCTCACCTCAGTACCTTCTTCTCTGACACAATCCTTTATGGCTCTTATTTCCTCCCCACCAGAACTAGTACAGTGGGCATGCTAATTCTTGGTGTTCAACTTTACTTCCTCTTGACTGGTCCATACCCAATGATACCAGTGAGCCTGTTTACCTGGGGGGCAGTAATGCCCTGCAAGGCACTGTCCTGATGGCGTATGAGCTCCATTGACACAGAACCAGCCAGCTGGACACAGCATACACTCTTTCTCAGATGTTAGACCTGTCTGGTTGCTCCAGGTACCTGGTGGACACTGGAACTGGGTCGGGTGCTTTGTACCCATGGGGCAGTAGTGGCCGGTGGGGCACAATCCAGGAGGTCTATCCATGCCCCCAGTTCCTGAAAACACAGTCCCCAGATGGGATCACTGGACAGTGAGGGCTTCTCCCTATCAATCTCCCCTAAAGACAGAAAGTGGGTAATTACAGAGCCCAGATGGAATGTAGTACAGTAGAAGGGAAATTGGATTTGGAATCAGAGACCTGATGGCTCCTTACTGCTAGTATGGCCTTGGATGAGTCACTTCTCCTCTTTGGGTATGTAAAATATGCAACATGAGGAGGGATATACTAGATAATCTTTAAGGCTCCTTCCAGGCTGAACGTCTGTGATGTGATTAGTATTAATTTGACTTCACTGATCCAGAACTCTCAGTCTGAACTAGGGAGAGGGTAGGAGGGATCAGGTTTGGGGATAAGAAGGTTAACAGCCTGGGATTAATAATTTGCTGCAGGTAATTCACCCTGTAGATCAACCACAGGCAGGTCATTGAGAGGGCCTTGTTTTCTTTGATGGGAAAAAAAGGGAGGGAATCATGACCTGGGCAGGACTGGGTTTTTTTTTTTTTAATTATTTGCCTAATTGAATTGGATTTGCATAATGGAGATCTACTGGGCTTCTGTCCCACCAAAGGCTGGTTCAGTAATGGGGCTCTAATGGCCTGGGTGCAGTCTAGCTTCTGTCACCATTTTTACTCACCCCCAGGACAAGCCAGTTCAGCTGGACAAGGCTCACACTGGGACGGGTCAAAGAGGTCGGTGCGATCACTGAAGGTTCCTGGGGGGCAGGTGTTGTTGAGGGAGTGAGGACTGGAGGATCCAACGGGACACACATACCTGAAGGATCACCAATAATAGCACAATCTGAAATTATCCATATTGCAACACTGAAATATTGACAAGACACTTCCCTCTCCATAGGCTTGTCCTGTGAGCATTATTCACCCTAGGTTAGGGAGAGAGATGCTGAAGATCAGAGAGAAGTGATGCTTCACAACAACCCTGTGAAGTGGGTGCTATTATTATCCCTCTCTTGTAGTTAAGGATACTGAGGCAAAGAGAGATCATGTGACTTGCCCAAGATCACACAGCTAGTACTTAACTGAGGCTTAATTTGAACTCAGCTCTTTCTGACTGCATACCCAGCAGCACTTCATCTAGTGGGTCACTTAGCTGCTTAGGGACTGGGGTTTGTCACTTCACTTATATAGAGCACTACCAAGTAAAGAGGCTCCCTCTACCAGGGCAGACCAGTCTTAGAGCGCTAAATGGTCAAAGGACTTTCCTAGAATCACACAGTCAGAATGTGTTAGAAGCAGACCTCCCTGGCTTCAAGGTCATTTCTCTATAGACTGTGACATTCCCCTGCTCATCCTCCCCTAGGAGTTTCAAATGAGGCCAATTGGAGAAAAGTAATGCCTTAACTTGAGGAATGACCCTACAATGGTAGAATTTCAGGCAGTGTGAGGGTTGGTGCATTTGTATATGTGATATTTCTCATCCCCTTTCAGAGCACACTAAAAATGTGACTGATCATCAGTTCTACCCAAGAATAAAGTGGGTGGGCTGCTTGTGATGGGGAAGCAGCACTTACCCTGGAAAACACTCTGAGTCTGGCTGGGTCAACCCAGTCTGAGTACAGGCTCTGCCTGCTGGGCATGGAATGCAGTCTGTAGCTTCATCTTGTCCAGCTAGAGGGTTGAACGTGCCCGCTTGGCATGGGCTGGGGTAGGTGGATCCCTTGGGACAGAAATGCCCGGCTGGGCACCGAAGACACCTTCTCACATCTGGGGAAAGAGAAGCCCAGGACCATGAGATCCTAGAGAAGCGCTGCAGAGAACCACTGCAATCTATTCCCTAAACACCTGGGCAGTTGACTCTAAAACAAACAACGCTAACATGCCTAGAAATTGGAGGTTTGTCAAGGGCATTGAAATATCTCCTGATTCCTGTGTCTTTCCTTACGTGCTCAGAATGTGACAAGTTCTCCAAAGCAGGTGAGAATCATCACAATCAGCACATATGACACTGTCTCAAAAATCCTGTTATCCAGAAGGGAAAATACAAGGTTATTATTCCCATTTGATAGATGAGCAAAGTAAGGCATAGAGAGATTGAATTTTTTCAGGCTCTTATAGTTCACAGCAGAACCTGGATTATATCCCCAGTCTTTGAACACATAATCCACTTTCCTTTACCCTACACTGTCACAAAAAGTTCTCTAGTGCCTCAAGAAATGCTGTTCCCTCACTTTTTGTTCACCATTGAAGGATAAAGAAAGCTCAAGTCCTACCCATCAGGGGGGACTTAATTGCCTTCGGGGGTCTCTTACCCGACCAGAGGAGAAGCTGTGCTGTGGCAGATGTAGTCTGGAAGAACAATTGTACCTGGTTCCCAGTACACCACAGGGCTGACAGGCTGAGGGCTTGGGGAATAGGTAAGAGAGACTTACAGGTTTGAGCTCAAATGCAGCCCACTCAGGGCTTGCCCCAGCTACCAAGAGTCAGAATGGCCTGAGTTCAAATTTGACCTCAGACATTTGACATGTACTAACTGTGTGACTCTGGACAACTTTTTCATTTAACCCCAATTGCCTGGGGCAGGTGTGGGGGTGGGAGGAGACTTGCCTGAGATGAAGCTCTCTGAATTTTAAGAGGACAGCAGAGTCAAGGCTGCTAGTATGCATTAGCAGCCTGCGCTATTAGGTTGCTTGGCCAACACTCTATCCATCAAGAAACTGAGCAACTCTCCGTGGGTGTCCCTAATAGCATTGCAAATGCTCCATTCCTAATAGAACCATGTCGATTTAAGAACACATGTTGACACTGGGCAAACCAGTGCCTCATTTCAAGTCACTTTTGGGGACATCTGGGCCCCATGCAGTGGAGGGGATTTGACCAACGACAACATTTACACCCTGCAGACAGCATATTGGAGGCTGGAGATGGGCATGGTTTTCTCTCCGAAGCTATGAGAGCCAGCTCTAACCTTCTTTGCCCTCCCCTTACTGCTCATCTCCCCCTTCACTGCCTCCTTCCCCACCCCACCCCATTCACACACAGATGGCAAATATTCCTACTGTCTTGCAGCATTCTTGGCTCTGCTTGACTTGAAGGGACTTCATAAAAATGGATGAAAATTGTCTCTTCAGAGCTCCAGGGGAAAAAAAAATGAAAGGGAGGCAGTGTGAAAGGAATACTGTGGTGCTAGTTAGGAGAACTGGTTTTGACACTCTCTTGGAGTATGGCCTTGGGCACTCAATGTCCTCATCCGGAAAATGAGGATGCAGGAGAAGTGGTAAGTGTAGGATCGGGGAAAGAACACTGGATTGGGAGCTGGAGGGTCTGGGTTTGAATCCCATCTGAGATGCTTACTAGCTGTGTGATCCTGAGCAAATTTGGCTTCATCATTTGTTCAAATTATGGAACTCTTTCCCCCCTAATTCCTGGGATCCAGGACTCTGCTTTCTGAGGTCCATTTTAACTCTACCATTCTCTGCAGCTACATACAGTTCTATGACTTACTGACATCTTATTCTCTGTGTGGGCAGTCAGTGTCATTGGATAATGAACCTAGGACAGATGTCAGGAAAAGTGGTGATATGGGCAAAGTCTGCCTTTTCTTTAGAGTCCCCCAGGATCAAGTGCCCCCATTCTGTCTCATGCCTGCTGAGGGACTCCAGATGAAGACCTTCTCCCATCAAAACTCCACTGTCCTAACTCTTCTTCCTTTCTGACTGCAAGGGTTACTCTACCAAGTGAAGCAGAGGTAAAGTCTCAGTGGTGAGGAAGCAGATGTTGTGCAGGGAAAAAAGAATGTTGAAATTAAAATCAGGAGACCAGGGTTGAAATCCTGGCTCTGGCATTGCAAATTGAGGTCTTGGGAAGGTCTCTAAGCTTTCTTCTTTGAGTTTTGTTATTCAAATACAGGCCTACCTCAATGAGTTTATTATACATTGCTTTATTGTGCTTTGATGATTATGGGGTTTTTTGTTTGTTTATTTTTACAGATTGAAGGTTTGTGGCAACCCTGCATTGAACAAGTTTGCTGGTCTAGGGTTCTATCCATTATGCAAACTAACCCAGGTGCCACTGATTCTTGCTCCCCATGCCCCACCCCCAGAAAAAAAGAATTAAGAGTTTACATTCATAAGGTACTTTACAGTTGACCGAGCACCTTTATATCTTTTATATGTCGAATTTGAACTTCGTGCTAGCCCTAGGATGGACAGGTATTATTATCTCATTTTTCAGATGAGGAAAACAAGGCTTGGAGATATTATATGATTTACAACTAGCTGGGTGACCTTAGGCAAGTAACAGAATTGACACTCAAACCTAGATCATCTGAGATAAAGTCCAGTGCTCATTTCACATCATACTAGGGCAGGGCCAGAGGGGAGATTTTGCGGGCGGGTAGGAGGAAGATTCTTTTAAAAAAATATAGTACCTCTCAATCCACCCATTTTAACTTGAATTCAGGAAGAATTTAAAATTGAATTTTTGGTAACAGATGCTCAAGGAAAAACCAGTTGAGATCTTGAGTTACTGTGGCTCAGGGTGCTTTGAGGTACCAATTCAGCATGTTATTCCTTGGGAAAACTTCCTGTTCAAAAGTTCTGAGGTATCAGTTAGTGTGGAGGAAAGCCCTAGACCTGAGAGTTCTGGAAACCTAACTCCTTCCCAGACTGAGTGTTGTGGTCATTGACATTGACCTTGGACAGTAGTAGCCTCTCTCTCTCACCTGGGGCCTTGTTTTTATTTGAAATCATGGATATCTATTGTTTGTTTGCCCCTCTTCTTTCAATGCAGAAGAGTAAAGATACTTTGCATGAAACAGATTAATAGGCACATAACCAAATAGTAATAAAAATGGGGTTACCAAAATAAATAATTTCTATTTCCACAAAGCCCTGTTGCTTCTACCTTCTTAACATATCCCCTATATTCTGTCTTTTAGCCTCTGACAATGCCATCACCCTGGTATAGGCCTTCATCACTTTAGGCCTGGATTATTGCAATATCCTGCTGGTGTGTCTGTCTGCCTCAAGTCTCTCCCTATTCCAGTCCATCCTCCATTCAGGGTTTGAATTGGTCTTAAATCACAGAACTGACCATGTCACTTCCTTATTCTATAACTCCATTGGCACCCTGCTATTGACAGGATCAAATATAAAATTCTCTGCTTGACTTTGAAAGCCCTTTATAACCTGGTCTATTCCTACCTTTCCAGTCTTCCTATACTTTGTTCCTTCCTTCCCCCAAGTACTCCGCAATTCAATGATACTGGCTTCCTTGCAATTGCTCAGAGATGGAGCTCTAATTCCTAACTTTAGACATTGTCACTGACTGATCCTCATACCTGGAATGTTCTCCCTTCTCAGCTCTGCCTCTGGGCTTTCCTGACTTCCTTCAAGTTCCACCTAAATTCTCACCTTATACAAGAAGGCATTTCTGGTCCCTCTTTAAAGCTAGAGCCTTCCCTCTGGGATTATCTTCCATTAACACTGTATGTGTCTTGTTTGTCCATAGATGTTTGCATCTTGTCTCCCCAGTGAAACTGTGAGCACCTGAGAGCTGGGATTGGTTTTTTCTTCCTCTTTTCATTGCATTCCCCAAGCTCAGCACAATATCTGGCACATTTTTTGTTATTTAGTCATTTTTCAGTCATGTCCAACTCTCTGTGACTCCATATAGGGCTTTCCTGGGCAAAGATCCTGGAGTAGTTTACCATTTCCTTCCCCAGCTCACACAGCTAGTGTCTGAGGCCAGATTTAATTCAGAAAGGGGAGTGTTCCAAGCCTGGCACTCTATCCTTCGAGCCACCTATTTGCCCTGCTCATAGTAGGCGCTTAATAAATGTTTTTTGTCTTAACTAATGAGGTACTAGAAGACAAGATGACAATAAATATGGGAGAACTGTTACCACTGAAATAACTCCACTTTTGCCATGTTCCTAAATATTCACTGCCAAGAGCAATTTGGCGGTGAGTATCCAGCAATGGCAGGGCTATAGAATTTGCCTTGAAATTTGTTTACACAATATGCATAGGAGTGGTCATTTCCATAGCCCGAAATTTTCTCATTCTCCTTCAACTGAACTCTATTCCTCACTCAAGATATTTAATTTCCTATCTCTTTGCCTTTGCACTGACTGTGCCCTCTGCAAGGAATGTTTTCCCTTCTTACCTCCCTCTCATGGAATCTCTTCCTTTAGGCACCATCTTCTCCATGAAGCCTTTCCTGACCCCTGATCCCTCTTCCCTCCTTTGCCCCCAATTGCTGGTACCCTCCTGCCTTTGAGAAAATGATTATTAATAATCAATGATTTGGGGAGATTCAGATTTCCCTTTTTTATTATCCTCATTTCAAGACCTTGGTTTCTGGAAGGTTGAGCTAACCTTTTTCTCTACCAAGAACTCACCCCAGTGGGACAACTATTGTGTTCTACTGAAGTCTGAATATATTGGCCAAGGCTGGGGCTAACTTAGAAGTGAATGACATAATTAAAGTTCAGGTTCAGTCTCTGTAAGATCCATTCTCTCTGTAATTGTTAGTGTGTCAGAGTTGATTGCCACCCTCAGGAACACTCCTCTTCCAAAAGTACCTATAACACAATGAGCCCCACTGCCATGATTGTCTTTTGTCTAAGAGAAAGATGGCCAAATGATCATCCTTTTATTAAAATGCTGGCATTATTAATAAAATGATTAAATAAATTGTCTCTCAACACTCTTTAAATACCACACCTTCAAATGAACTTGTATTTAACTGCTTTGTAAATGTTTGTATTTCTTTATTTTGTATTTCTGCTGCACATATTTTTATATGTACTCGTACTCCCACCCACATTAGAATTCAAGTTCATTGCCAGCAGTGATTGTTTCCTTCTTTCTGCTCTTATATTCCTTCTATGGACTCCTCTGGCACATGCTGCCTGTGCAATCCTCTTTGGTGCTGTTGCACTGTTCTTGAATTATTACATAAATCTGTCTCTGTAGAGGCTTCCAGAGGGGAAGAGGTTGGGCTGTGAACTTCTCCTAGGTCTCCTACAATGCCTACCACCATGTCAGGATCAGAGAATTAGATCTAGAGCTGGAAGAGACCATGAAGGCTGTCTAGACCAACCCCCTCATTTTAGAGATGAGTAACTGGGTTATGTGAGTTCCTCAAGGTCACACAGGTAGTAATTATCAGAGCCTCTGAGTCCAAAAGTCAAAACTCTTTCTATTATATAACACTGACTCCACAACTTTTCAGATTTAATTGGATTCCCCTTCAGTGAAGTCACAGCCTAGTCAAGAAGGGAAAGGTGATTGAGAAGGGAATGTGGCTAGGTGTATGGTATAGTGAGAGTGCTAGATTTGGAAGTCAGAAGATCTGGCTTTTATTTAAGCTTCTACCACTTGCTTGAGCAAGCAATTTTCTCATTCTCAAGCCTCAGTTACCTTATTTGTAAAATGGGAATAATAAAATTTGCATCATGCTTCTCCCACAACTTTTATGAGGAGCAAATTTGATAATATAATTAAAATGCTTTGTAACTCTGAAGAGTTCTGTAAATGCAAGCTCTGGAGGGGTAAGTGGGGAGAGAAACTATTGCTGTTGAGATTCCTCTACCCTGTTACCTTGAATCTATGACAAGAAACTTGTGGGGAGGCCAACAGATGGGACCCACCCACTAAATAAGCCTGAATCAGATTTGCTTCTTTGGGGCTCCTGTGCTACAGAATCCTTCTAACGGTAGGGAAGATTGCTATCAGACCATTGCTATAGACCATTTGAGTGCTCCCCTGATGTATTGTTGGGAAGTTCTACTTTTTAATCTGACTTAATCACATACTTCATTTTAATATGTTCCCTTATTTCATTCCCAGCATAAAAGATCACTTCTCTTTATTGAAGAATGCTACATTTATCCAAAAAACATAATCATTTTTCTTGAGATGAATAATCTGATTTCCCTTAGGTTTTCCTACTCAATTCAATTTGAGCATTTTTTTTTAAATTTTAATTTATTTTCTTGGTTACATCATTCATTTCCACAAGGTTTTGAGTTACAAATTTTCTCCCCTTTTTGTCCCTACCCCCCAGCCCAGAACATTGATCACACTGTAAGACCCCTCCCACAATC
>JAQQSW010003226.1:0-14742 GCA_028646575.1 Pseudocheirus occidentalis | reverse complement strand
GAGAGAGAGAGAGAGAGAGAGAGAGAGAGAGAGAGAGAGAGAGAGAGAGAGAGAGAGAGTTTCACTCCCAGCATCCAGAAGCTGACTGAGAACTGAGATGGAGTTTTCTTGAGACAAGAGTCTGGTGAAGGCCACCCAGAAGGCCAATATTTCTTCTGGGTCCTAGGACAAGCTGAAGTGCTGGAGGACTGAAGAAGCATGGCTGGGATAAGACTTTGCTTGCTCATAGCCTGGTTGATCCTTGAGTTCCAGGAAAGAGAAGTGGTGAAGGGTTTGAGATGTGCTGGACCCTGAGGTCTAGACAAGGACCTGGAAGCTGTCTCCCTCTGAGGACTGGATGAGAACTTGGGAGCTGTCTGCTTCTGAATCCAGGTGACTGTTTGGTGGGTTCAGGAGGGAGCTGGGACCATGGAAGAAGATCCAAGGAATCTGAGAGACCACCCAGAGTCAAGATGAAGAAAAGACCTCCCCTTGGAAGAAACTGAGGTTGCTGGACACCAAGGGGTGAAGGGTTTGTGTGGTTTTTTAATGACTGTACTAGTGATTAATGATAGTAATCAGGAATCTAGATTAGTGACTGATTAAGTTAATGGCTGCCCCAGAGTGGAAGTTTGATTATTGTATTATGAATTGATTGAATGATTAAGTTAATGGTTGCCGCATGAGTGGAAGATTGATATATTGTGAACTGATTGAATGATTAAATGAGAAGGGTTTCCCCCTTAGGGAAACTAGATGATTATTCTTTTGTTCCTTGTTCTAAATATTGTGTCCACTGTAGTGAAAACTGTGTGGCCATTCTAATGTTAAGCTGTTATGAACACCATATTGCGATTTCCTGTGATGAGATGTAATGTTGAGAATATTATATTGTAAATGTTTGCCTTGATTTGTAATGTAATAAACAGAGTGTTCACTATTACCCTGTTATCTGAACCTTAAAAGCTGTTCACAGCAGCATTCTTTTGGTAATCTGCTGGTGCATGGTGTTACAAGCACCTATTTGAACTTTCAGATATCAGGATGGGAGAGTAAACCTCAGCTGCTCCAAACCCCAGCTTTGTCCTTGAAAACACAGAAATCATTGCCAAAGAGCAAAATTTTAAAATAGTGAAGGAGTCCAAGATGAAGGGCATGGCTAAGGTCCTGCCTCAAAATGTGTAAAAACAGATTGTAGAGACAAAAACCCTAGAATCCTACTATTGCTAGCAGGAGGAACCAAATTCAGAAGGAGACAACATTGATTCCACACCCACAGCTGAAGCCTCAACAGGGAATATGAATTGGTCTTAAGTACAGAAAGTGTTCTTAGATGAGCTCAAGAAGAACTTTGAATTCCAAATTAGTGAGGTAGAGGATAAAATGAATAAATCTTATAAAATCAAATCTGCAAAATTAGAAAAACATTTCAATGAAGAAAACATTTCCTTAAAAAGAAAAATGTGTGAAGCAGAAAAACATATTGAAAATATATTCCAAAAACATATTCCAAAGCTAAATGAAGAAAATAATTTGCTAAAAATTAGAATCAACCAAATTGAAGGTAATGACACTATGAGAGCATGAAGAATCAGTCAAACGAAACACCAAGAATGAAAAATTAGAAAAAGAGGAAGAATATCACAGTGGAAAAATAACTGACCTGGAAAACAAATTCAGGAAAGATAATCTAACAATTATTTGTCTTCCAGAAAATCATGATGCCAAAAATAGCCTGGACAACATCTTTCAAGAGCTCATTGAGGAAAACTGCTCTGAGATCCTAGATACAGAGGGTAAAATAGAAATCAAGAGAATCCACCAGACAGCTCCTGAAAAGGATCCCAAATGGAAAATTCCACAAAATGTGGTAGCCAAGTTCCAGAACTATCAAGTAAAGGAGAAAAGACTGCAGGCAGCCAGAAAGAAACAATTCAAATAGTGCATAACTACAGTGAGGACCACATAGGATGTGGCAGCTTCTACACTGAAAGATCAGAGAGACTGGAATATTATATTTCACCATGCAAAAGAGCTCAGGTTACAACCAAGGATAAGCTATCCAGCAAAACTGAGCACAATCTTTCAGGCAAGGAAATGGTCATTCAATGATATAAGGGAGTTTTGGACCTTCCTGATGAAAAAGCCAGAGCTCAATGAAAAATCTAATCCCTAATTATGAGACTCAATAAAGATATAGAAAAGTAAATGGGGAAAACACTCATACACACACACACACACATAACTTGGTATTTAATAAGACCAAACTGTTTACATCCCTATGTGGAAAGCAGATACCTGGTAATATTGAGAACTGTATACTTATTGTGACATTTAAAAGGGATATACATAAATAGAGTATGTGGATATAAATCAAACATATTGATGATTAAAAAAACATTATTGAGAGGTCCAAAGAGACCACAATGAAAGTAGAGGAAGCAACAAAGTAGAAAAGGCTAAATTATGCCACACAAACAGACATAAAATATATTATAGTAGAGGGGAAGAAGGGAGAGAGATGAACATTATAGGAATGTCACCCTTATTGGTCCTGGCATAAGGAGGGAATAACATAATCAGTTAAATATAGGAATCTCTCAAGAAGAGACCTAAAAACTATTAAAACAGAAGGAAAGAGGAGCACTACATGAGTTCTATTCTTGTCAATCTTGGTTCAAGGAAGAAATAATATACTACATTAAGCATAAAAATCTGTCATACACTACAGGCAGTAGGAAAGGGAAAGGGAAAATAAAGAGGGAGGTAAATAGAAGAGAGGGATGAAGTGGTAAGGGGGAAGGCTAGGAAAAAGGAGGGGGGCTATTATGGAGGGAATCCTGAGGGAGGCAATGGTCAAAAGGAAAACTTGTAAGGAGGGGAAGGGAGAAGGGGAAATATAAAAGCATAAACAGGAGAAGGAATAGCATGGAGGGAAAGAGACAGATAGTAGTCATAACTGTGAATGTTAATGGGATGTACTCTCCCATAAAATGGAAGCAGATAACAGAATGGATTAAAACCATAATCTTGCAATATGCTGTTTGCATATCTGAAACAGGGGGATACACACAGGCTAAAGGTAAAAGGCTGGAGTAAAATATATTATGCTTCAGCCAAAGTGAAAAAGCAGGGGTATCAATTGTTATCCCAGACAAAGCAGAAGCAAAAATAGATCTAATTAAAAGAGGTAAGGAAGGAAATTATATCCTGCTTCAAGGCACCATCAGTAATGAAGCAATATCATTGCTACACATTTATGCACCAAGCAGTACAGCATCCATATTCCTAGAGGAGCAGATAAGGGAGTTAGAGGAAGAAATAGAAAGCAAAACAATAGCAGTGGAGGACCTCAATCTCCCCCTCTCTGAACTTGATAAATAAACAAGAAAGAAGTTAAAGAGGTAAATGGAATCTTAGAGAAGATAGATATGGTAGACCTCTGGAGAAAAATGAGTGGGAATAAAAAAGAATATACCTTCTTCTCAGCAGTACAAGGCACATACACAAAAACTGACCATGTACTAAGGCATAGCAACTTCACAATTTAGTGCAGAAAGGCAGAAATATTAAGTGCATCTTCTGAGATCGTGATGCAATAAAAATTATATGTAATAAAGGGCCATGGAAGGATAGACTAAAAACTGATAGGGAACTAAATAACTCTCCTAAAGAATGAGTGGGTCAGAGGGAGGAAGGAGGCAAGACGGTGTTGGAAAGCACTATGGTGTGTGTTGATAACAGTGAGTACATGTGGAATGGGGATTTCCTGCCCACATGGCTACAGGCCCAGCAGGATGCAGTTAACATAGTATGTCACTCCAAGACATGAAGCAACCCCGAGAACAACGTATGACTCATCACACTGGCCAACGACTGTGAGGTACTTACTACGCTAACCCCTGACACTGGCCGAATTTTGTCCAAGCTCCACACAGTTCAACCCAAGGGCAAGATTACCTTCTGTATTGGCATCCGTGTTGCCCACTTGGCTCTGAAAGACAGACAAGGCAAAAATCACAAGATGCGGATCATTGCTTTTGTGGGCAGCCCAGTAGAAGACAATGAGAAGGATCTGGTGAAGCTAGCAAAGCGTCTAAAGAAAGAGAAAGTGAATGTTGACATTATCAACTTTGGGGAGGAGGAAGCAAACACAGACAAACTGACAGCCTTCGTGAACAGACTCAATGGCAAGGATGGGACCGGCTCATGTTTGGTGACAGTACCCCCTGGGCCCAGCCTGATTGATGCCCTCATCAGCTCCCCTATCTTAGCTGGAGGAGGTGGCACCATGCTGGGACTAGGTGCCAGCGACTTTGAGTTTGGGGTGGATCCCAGTGCTGATCCTGAATTGGCCCTAGCCCTTCGTGTGTCCATGGAAGAACAGAGACAGAGGCAAGAGGAAGAGGCAAGACGGGCATCTGCAGCTTCTGCTGCTGAGGTTGGGATTGCCACAACTGGGACCGAAGATTCAGATGATGCCCTGCTGAAGATGACCATCAGTCAGCAAGAGTTTGGTCGGAGTGGGCTCCCTGACTTAAGCAGCATGACTGAAGAAGAACAGATTGCATATGCCATGCAGGGAGCTGAGTTTGGTCAGGCAGAGTCAGGCGACATTGATGCCAACTCAGCCATGGATACCTCTGAGGCGGCCAAGGAGGAGGATGATTATGATGTCATGTAAGATTCTGAGTTCCTCCAGAGTGTTCTGGAGAATCTGCCAGGTGTGGACCCCAACAACGAGGCCATACGAAATGCCATGGGCTCACTGGCTTTGCAAGCTACTAAGGATGGCAAAAAGGAGAAGAAGAGGAGGACAAGAAGTGAGGCTAGAGGGGAAGGAGTGCTTGTTCTCCTCCCTGAAAAGGGGTTGGGGGGGATTGTCACATAGTGTTTTAGGTGATGGTCTTGTGTAACAGTTACAACTGAAATAAAGTTTGGTGATTTTTTTTCCTTAAAAAAAAAAGAATGAGTGGGTCAAACAAGAAATTATTGAAACAATCAGTAACTTCACTTGAGAGAACGACAATAATGAGACAACATACCAAAAATTGTGGAATGCAACAAAAGCAGTTCTTAGGGGAAGCTTTATATCCCTGAATACATACATAAATAAAATAGCCAAAATGGAGGTAAATAAAGTGGGCACGCAACTGAAAAAGTTAGAAAAAGAACAACTTGAAAATCCCCAATTAAATACTAAATTAGAAATAATGAAAACCAAAGGAGAGATTAATAAAATTGAATTTAAGAAAACTATTGAACTAATAAATTAAACTAAGCTGGTTTTATGGGAAAAACCCAATAAAACTGATAGATCTTTAGCCAATATGATAAAAAAAAGAAAGAAGAAAACCAAATTATGGGTATCCAAAATGAAAAGGGTGAATCTACCTCTAATGAAGAGGAAATAAAACAATAATTAGGAATTATTTTGCCCAATTGTATAAATTTGACAATCTTAATGAAATAATTGATCATGTCAACAACAAAACTCACAGAAATCATACAATTATCTCAATAGATGCAGAAAAGGCTTTTGAGATTATAGAATGTCCATTCACATTAGAAACACTAGGAAACATAGGAATAAATGGAATCTTCCTTACAAGAGTAGATAGCATCTATTTAAAGCCATTAGCAAGGATTGTATGTAAAGGGGATAAGGTAGAAGCATTTCCAACAAGATCAGGAGTGAAACAAGGATATCCACTCTCACCCCTCTTATTCAATCTTGTACTAGAAATGTTAGCAGTAGCAATTAGAAAAGAAAACAAAATTGAAAGAATCAAATTAGTCAAAGAAGAGACTAAGCTATCACTCTTTGTCAGTGATATGATTATATACCTAGAGAACCCTAGGGAATCAAGTAAAAAACTACTTGAGACAATAAATAAATTTGGCAACGTTGCAGGGTATAAAAGAAACCCACATAAACCCTCAGCATTCCTATATATTTCTAACAAAATCCAACAAGAGTTAGAAAGAGAAATTCCACTGAAAGTTACTGTGGACATTATAAAATATTTGGGAATCTACCTGCCAGAACAAACCCAAGGCCAATATGAACACAAACAAAACTACAAAACACTTCTCACACAAATAAAGTCAGATGCAACTAATTGGAAGAACATCAATTGCTTGTGGCTGGGTTAAGCTAATATAATACAAATGACAATGATAAACCAAAACATAATAGATCTAGAAAAATAGGAACAAAATTCTTTTGGAAGAACAAAAGGTCCCAAATATCAAGGGAATTAAGGAAAAGGAATGCTATTGAAGGTGGTGTAGCCATACCAGATTTTAATCTGTGCTAGAAAGCAGCAGTAATCAAAAGTACTTGGTACTGGCCCAGGAATAGAGAAGGGAATGTGGAACTGAATCTTGTAAACAAAAAGCAAACAAACAAATTAATAAACATTTTAATAAAAAAGAGTCAACAGGCTTAAGAGGAAGACCAAAAATGGACTGTGCATATCCTTTAATGCAGCAATACCCCTACAAGGTCTGTATCCCAAAGAGATCATACAACAGGAAAAAGGACCCATATGTATCAAAACATTTACAGTAGCTCTTTTTGTGATGGGAAAGAATTGGATACTGAGGGGATGCCCATCAATTGGGGAAAGGCTGAAGAAAATGTGATGTGTGAATTCAATGGAATAGTGTTGTTCCATAAGACAAGATGAGCAAAAGTATGTCAGAAAAACATGGAAAGACTTACATGAACTGAAACTTAATGCAGGGAGCAGAAATAGGAGATTTGTACATGGCAGCAGCAACATTCTGTGATGACTAAGTGTGATAGACTTGGCTCTTTTCTGCAATATAGTGATGTAAGATAAAACTAAAAGTCTTGTGAAAGAAAATGTTATCCCCACCCAAAGAAATAACTGCAATCTGAATGCAGATCCAAGCACACTCTTTTCAATTTGTTTTATTCTTTCTTATGGATTTCCCCTTCTTTTCTCATTCTTCATTCACAACATGATTAATGTGGAAATACATTTAATGTGATTGTGCATGTATAACTTATGTAAAATTGCATGGGAGTTTGGAGGGGAGGCAGAGAGTGAGAAAATTTGGAACTCAAAACCTTACAAAAGTAAATGTCTAACAGTGCCTTTCCATGTAATTTAAAACAATAGTATACTATTAATTTTAAGAAAATAAAGAATGACTTAAGACGTCACTACAACCATTCCATAATCTTTCTGATATTAACCACGCTTCAGTTCTGGTGCTATTTTGTTATTGATACTGAAGCCAAAATAAAGAATAATGACTCCATTTATCACCATTAGGTTCTCCGTACTTGATGCAGTAACTTCCTTGAACCTTCTAAGATTGTTTTTCTAATGGCATATTTTATGAAACCCTCCTAACTCTGTCTCATCTGCAAACATAATAAAGTGCTCTCTAGTCTTTCACCAAGTCCTTGGAAAAGAGACATTTCACTTCAAATGACTGATGTTCTTCCACATGCTGAAAATTCTTCAGTAACAAACACTTTTGGCTTTGGAAAAGGAATGTCCAAAGAGTTAATACTATCCATATAAACTTTACTCATATGATTGCCACTGTATCTTCTCCATTTGTAGAGTAGAGGTATAATCAGAAAAAAGATGAAGAAATTCTGTCAGAAAAGAGGAAATCAAGCTTGGATATTTAATTAGAGGGAAGACTGAGGAGAACTTTGAGGTAAGAAAAGCAGCCCTGCAAAATGGAAGAGCATTAAGTGAGAGTAAGGGATACAGCTCTCAGGGACTTCCCATGCCGAGGTCTGAGGAAAACTCCACCTGCTGGGCACAGAAGAGGCACAGAAGGCACCAGAAACATTGTGCATTTCACACACCTCAATTAGGAGATGTCCTAGAAGACAACACTTGACCATTATCACTGAAGTCATTGTAACGACTCCCTCATGGACAATTCCCCAGCCAGGTCAAATCCCTCCTAAAATGTCACAACCATTAAGAGGGGATAAAAAATAGTAGGAGCAGAAAAGAAAGAAAGCAAATAAAAGGACTGCAGATAATAATGAGGATTGAAAGGATTGTACTGGATCTCGGGCTCTAAACCTTCAAAAGGAGCAGCCTCATTGCTCAGAGAAGGATTGATTTGCATCAATGATGTCTCAAAAGCAGACAACTTTGCAATGATAGCAAATGGAAAAATTCTTGCTGCCAGGGTCATGTTTCATTTGTTAATCCCCAGCTCATGGCCTGCATATCATGTTCTGATTGTCCGTGTGAGAGAAACTGTCCTCTCATTTATATTATGTAGACATTTACATTATGTAGATTGTTTACAAATGGATCAACAACACAGTGCAATTCAGGAAGTTTGTCAGTGTTCCCATATACAGAACAGTTGTGGTCCCTGTAAACGTTATATTGTTTGCTATTTTTGCTATATTTGAATGTTATATTTATAAGGATAGAGCTCCGATATGCAGCCACTTAGATAAGTGCTCTTAAAGACCATCAAAATTTAGAAGCAAATATAGACATTTTGTCTTTTCCCCTGGTAAGTCTCTGTCAGGCAGATGATACTTGAAGATTTGTATTGGATGAAACCCTGGGCTGACTGGAGTATTCTAAATTTCTTATCTTTCTAGTGACTAAGAGAGTGAACGTTAGACCCTTCCTTAAGTTTGTTGTATAAAGATGAAGAAATTCCCTCTACCCCAATCTCACCCAGTACCTTGAGAGCTTCTTTGTCCCATATGGATTCAGGAAGGAATATTTCTTCCCATGTCAGGCAACAATAATCAGTTGTCAACCAAGTCCGGTGTTAGGGAATTTTTTTGCCACCTGAACCCCAACTCTGAATGTGTTTCAATGCTGGAATATCTTCCTCATGTTTGACCTGGGTGAACATTTTTAACCTGTGGGATGAATCTCTTTTTGTAACGCCATATAGGGCAGGAAGAGTCACTATTTCTCTGCTTCCTGCACTGCACATTAATAAAAACTTTAATCTATCAACTTCCTGAGTACCAGGATCCTAGAAATAGTCAAATCCAGGTCTTTGTTTACACAATGCTTTGAGGGTAAAAAAACCCAGAACTTTACCAACAAACCTATCAGTCAGAAATACAGATGATTATTTCATCAATAGGAAAAAACAAGAACACTTACATTGATTCTGCAGCAATCCAGATGGGAGAAGTTGTGAAGAAAAACCAGTCCATTTCTCTCTTTAGCTTCAGAAACATGGAGAAGAATCCCCCTATGACTAGGTCCCCTTCTTTTCTATATGTGGGAGTATAAGCTATTTGTACATGACAACTACTCTTCTCCATGTGGTTCTCGAAATGAGAAAAAGGCAAAAGCAGGACCACAAATAACCCTGACAAAAAGAGCCCCTGTTTCCCCAGGCCCATGGTCACTATCCCAGATCTCTCTAAGGGCCAGGGCATAGGCAATAATAAGGTGTTTGGTTATCAATGTTCATGCAACTTTAGGCAGGTTCTCTCTTGTTAAAGTTTTCTTCTTTCTCAATGGATGCGCAAGTTTGAACAGTCCCTTTCACTTGGACAAGCTGAATGTGGGACATGTAGCAGGCCTGTGTTTAGGACAAATGTGAAAGCAAGGAGGAGCAGGGCACATTTATGGGACATTTTTGCCTCTTGGATATTATTTTCTTTGTTCCCTCTGGATGGATTAGGGAAGTAGGGCCTTCTTCACAGCCCTTGGGTACAAATCAAGAAACTATGTTGACCAGAGTCTGAGAGTGAGGGTCTCTTGGGACTGTGCTGCCCAGAAGCTCTGCACCTGCTTCATCTTGGAAACTTCAAATCCTTAAGCTCACAGAAAAGAGCTTTGGGAATCTCCTTCTCTGCCTTCAGTCCTTGGAGCCTTCAAAGATTCCGTGGTTTCTGAGATGTCCACAGGGCTCTCTATTCTCCTGAGGCCAAATGTCTGCAGTGGCTGTAAATGATCAGACGTTGCCTCACTGAGAGGACCATGTGGCATGATAATGGAAGAAAGTGTGAATGACAGTGATCTGACCCAGGTCCACAAGTTCCTAAACTTTTGTCTTCCTTTGATAACATTAACCACAGAGCTCAGGCCACTGGAAGTATACACTGAACTATTGCTGAATCAACGAATAATCTGAATAATCAACCAGAAGTCTCTATCATGCTTTCAGGTTGATAAGTCACATTCTTCAGATGTCTGTCTCCCTGTTACTCACTAGTGGAAACCAAGAGCTCAGTAGGGCAATTACCTCCCACAGACAATTGAGAAGGATTGTGGAAAGTGAAAGTGTGTCACACCTGAGATGAGTGAAAAGGTAAAGAGACAGAGATTCTGATTAATTAATATCTGTTTAATATGCAATTAATTATTTATTAATTTGGCTAGCTAGTCATCAATAAATTAATGATTAATTCTCTTTATTGGATGAGAGACAAAACCACGGAGATCACTGCATCGTTATATGTCCATGGAAAAAGGTATGCACCTGACAGGTGAAAATCTACCCTGATTGGTTAAGAATTAATGGGAAGGGGGTGCTTTGACAATAAGATGACAATTACTTAGACAATAAGAAAGAGGAGAAGTTACATAGATATTCACAAACCCACAACACATCAGTTGAAAGCCAGGAACTGCAGGCTCCAGGAAGAAGCCACTGAAATGATTAACAAGTAATTTCAACCAGTTCACGAGTGTCTATGAGGCCCCTTCTAGGTTTCAGGCATTTGCAGATCATGGGGATGTAGAAACAACTTAGAAAATCCTGTCCTCCTGCATGTTCCCATCTAGGAGGTATAACGTGTGCCTGTAGCAGCATGTTTAGGGACCATGGTGACCAAATATGATTTGGAGGAAGCTGCTCTCACTTAGGGGGAGCAGAAAAGGCTCCATGTCAAATGAATTGAAATGTAAATGAGACTAGGAATTCTCAGGACTAAGTGAGGAGAGATTGCCTTCCTGGAATGGGAAACAGCATTCACAAAACCACGAAAATGAGAAATGGAGTGTGGAAGATGAAGATTGGGGTGTTCTCTTTGGCTTCATTAAAAGATCAGGAAAGGTGGTGAGGGATAATAAATGCAGATATTTAGATGGTGATCAAGAAATGAAGAGCTTACCGACTTGTGACATTTACATCTGACCACAAGAGAATGATTCACATTTAGCAGATAAGGAAGTGTCACATGATGGGTTGTACTTTATGAAAATCCTTTTGACAGCTGTGTGGAGAACAGAAAAAATCAGCAGAGAAGTGTCACAGGAGAACAAAGAGGGGGCCACTGCAATGCTCCATTGAAGAGGAGACCCATTCTTGGCAGGAAGTCACTGAGGGAGGGAAAAAGGAGGGACAAGTGTAAGAGATTGTTGGCTGATATGATGAACACATAAATGATGGCACTCATATATTCATCAGACAGTAGATTAAACTAAAAGAGAATGGACTGTTAGCATAGAGAAAAGGGAAGGAGCATGTCTTCTGTCAGGATATTTTAGAGTAACATTCCTTGCTGAGAATGGCGGAATGAAGTGATATTGAAAGTTTGCAAATGCAAGTACAGAGTTAGCTAGGTTTTTAAGATTTTGTTGATTTTTAAAATTAATCCAAACTAAAGTACAAAATGCAAACTACAGGCATGCATTTGCCGTGGGGCTGTAAGAACCTCTCACTTAGCGTGCACCGAGTGAATCACTTTGGACGTTTGTGTGAAGTTGGATGATCTGCTTTCTGCCCTGCTGCATCTTCAACCTGCCGGCCTCCAGGGTCTGGGGGGGGGCGTTCTCTACCTTGGTTTCTCCTCCAATACCTCTCTATATCCTCTTAGGGGAGCTCTGCACTGTGGTTTACCTACAATATCTCTCCCTATTCTTTTAGGTCACTCTCCACCCTAGTCTCCCCTACAATAAATCTCTCCATTCTCTAGGGGGCACTCTCCACCTTGGTGTTTTTTTTTCCTCCAATATTTCTCTACATCCTCTGGGGACAGTCAGCACCTTGCTTTGCCTTCAAGACCTCTCTGCATCCTCTAAAGGCACTCTCCACCCTGGTTTCTGCTCCAGGACCTTTCTCCATCCTCTGGGGTGCGCTCTCCACCTTGGTTTCTCCTCCATGACTCTGGTATCTCCATCTTTCTGCCTTTCAGATACAAGCTGTGAATGCTTCTCCTGCTCCTGGGGCCCAGGTGGGTGCATTTCTGCTGAGTGAATGCTCAGCTCATTTCCAGGATTCTTGTTATTGCCCTGCTGGTGGGAGGTCTTGGCTGCCTTTGTGGGACTGTGTGGATCCATAACCAGGAGTGCTGCAGGCAGGCTTGGCAGCCGGGACCCCTCCCAAAGTATCAGCTTTCTCTTTCAGTTACCTTTTTTATTTATGCCTGATGGGTGTCTGCAGCATGGACAGCCTTTCTTTGGTGAAGACACTGACCCGTGTCTGAAATGAAAAGACGCAGGGAAGCTCGGGTCATTTATCCTTTTGGTCTCCCAGGCCAAAGACAGACTTTACCCAAACCAAACAAGGCAGGCCAGACCGTCATCCAGGCAATGCCTTTATTTGCTTTCTGATTGTCTTACTGTGTGTATGGTATCAAAAAGAAGAGGGCTGTGACCTTGGACACGGAGAAATCAAGGCTCTCTCATTGACTATGCCTTTTGACTCAGCTTCCCCTCTTCCTGCTGCTACAATGTATCCTGCCCCTTACCTTTATTTCAATGCCCTTTATCTTCCCATTCAATGAATATAGTCCAGAAGGGTCCTCTATATGAAGTCGGCCCTTTCAGGAGCTTGGTGTGCCTTCTTCTCCTTTCCAGTTTCACTTTCAGGGGTATTTCTCTTGCCTAACAAAGGAATGGGGCATGACTCAACAGTTATGCTCAGTGCTGGCCAAGTAGCAAGCCTGGAAACAGGTCCCTTCCCTGTAGGCCAAAGTCAGATCCCCTTTAGTGTTCCTACCCTCTAGCCTGTCTGGGGAATAAGTTGGACCCAGATTTAGTAATGCAATGCCCTGCCTTTAAACCACTTGCATGGCCCTGGATTTGCACTGGCACAGTGCAAGTTCCTCTTTCTTATATTACAGAGCTACAAGTGAGAAATGATAAGGTTGAATGCTAGTCCTAAACTGAGAGTGAAGTGAATGATTTTGTTTGGTTACCACCAGATTTTGTGTGTCACAGACCTAGGCTCATCCTGAAAACCAGCTGATGCCAACAGTGCCAAGATCTGGCATCTAAGTGTGTTCTCTGTAGCACTGTATGTTTCAGTGCTGCCAAATTCAGAAGCCAAGCAAATACAGAACCCATTGGGTATCAGTGGCCAGGTCTGTAGAGATTGAAATATTACATGTGAAATATTTTAATCTATGTAAACTCAGTTTTCTGGGAAAGCTGGTAAATATTTTACTTGCTTTGGAGACCATTTGGAATTCTTCATTTCTTTTGCAGAAATCTCCAAGAATTTGACTTCTTTCTGAAACACCATAGTTATTAGAAATCTTTGGACAGAACCCTAAGGGCCAGTTACTTATCGTGGAAAACGTTTTAAGAAATTAATAAGAGTTAGAAGCATTTCTTTGCAATTTTAAATTATTTGAAAGAACGTTGAATCTTTGTTTATTAAGGCCTTGTCTTCTCTGTATTTCCTGCCTGAGTTTCTATGAAAGCATTTAAGATAAGATGAATTCAGGTACCTAAAGAGATGCAGGAAGAGATGGATCACAAAGGAGCAAAGACCCCATTTTCATTGGAACACCTTTCAATGACGAGGAAGAGAAGTAAAATACAAGAAACATCTTTCTTGTGCATTTTCTGTCACTGTATTAACTATTTTTATACCATGGCTTAGGATAACTACCCAAGAGAAGGAATTACCGGTTATTGAGAGGATGTTTAGTAAGCTAATGTTGGCCACCTATTCCCTGGCCACCTGAAATCATTATTTCTGTATTTTATGTGTTTGTGTCATGGTCAAAGTGCAAAATTTCATTCTCATTGAACAAAAGGCTCAGCACATATAACATTTTCCAAGACATGGGCAAAAAAAAATGACTGAAGAGGGCAGAGAAACCATTTTCTAAACTGAGTTATGAGGATAGGTTTTCATTTGAGAGACTTAAGAAAGTTCGAGTTAGGGAAAATTATGGTTGTAGAAAAACTTGCTCTTTAATTTTTTTCTTTTAAAGTTTGCTTATCTGCAAAAAGCCAATAAATAAGATTTTAATGTGGGTAAATAAATTGGTTAGGCGAAGCTCATTTTCAAACTTGTTTATGTGAGGAGCAGAAATAAAAGCTTCAAATGCTCTGACTTCATTTGTATTGCCTGCTAAAAATCTTGCTGCACTAATTGTGCAGAGTGGTTTTCAGTGCTTTCTTTTTTAAAGTTCATTCAGCCTAAAGCCAGTAAAACATTCATGTCTTTGAAGTAGAGCTCCCTGTCAGATACACTGACTGAGGAATCTAGTATATGTGTGTGCATTTTAACAAAGTCCTGACAGCAAGAAGAATCTCGTTATGTACATAATGGAGGTATAAAGAGCAATGCAAGAGTTGGAATTGTTCCTTGAATTGCTTTGTAGTGCGCATGTGGACAGGATGGGACTTTGCTTGTTCGTGGCCTGGCTGATCCTTGAGTTCCAGGCAAGAGAAGTCCTGAAGGGTTTGAGGTGTACTGAACCCTGTGAACTTCAGTGTGTGCTGGGGAGTGCCCTGAGGACTGAACAAAAACCTGGGAGCTGTTCATCTCTGAGGACTGGACAAGAGCCTGGCAGCTTTCAGCTCCTGA
>JAQQSW010003225.1:0-14742 GCA_028646575.1 Pseudocheirus occidentalis | reverse complement strand
ACTCCTAAGGAGTTAACTGGAAGTAAGGAGCTAAGCCTTTGAGGTGCCAAGTGCCTTCAGTAGGTGCCAATAGAAAGGGGCATGGAAGATCTTCTGATTTCATTAACATTACAGTCTCCCCCAAATTGTTTTAATGATTACTACTTTGTAGTAAAGTTTGAGATGTATTACTGATAGATTCCCTTATTTCCACATTTTTTGGTTATTTTCTTTGAGATTCCCGACCTTTTGTTCTCCCATATCAGTTGTTATTTTTCTACATCTATAAAATATTTTTGTAATTTGGTTGACCCTGCACTAAATAAGCATATTAATTGAGGAAGCACTGTCATTTTATTATATTGGTTCAAACTACCCATGAGTGATTAATATTTCTCCATTTATTTAAATCTGTCTTTGTTTCTACAAAATATTATGCAGTTTGATTCATACAATACCCTGGGTGAATTTTGGTAGATACACTCTTAAATATTTTATAACATATAATTATTTTGGATGAATTTTATCTTTCTATTTTTTCCTTTGATTTTCTTAGTTATACATATGAATGCTGATGATTGATATGGATTTATGTTGCATCTGAAATTTCATGAAGTTATACATTATTTCAATTAATTTTAGTAGACTCTCTAGGGTTCTCTAAGTACATCATCCTATCATCTACAAAAAATAATGATTTTGTTTTTTCATTGACTCTATTATTCACTCAATTTTTTGTGTCTTTTGTTATTGCTATAGTTAGCACTTCTTGTTGCTGCTCAGTCATATCTGGCTCTCCATGACACCATTTGGGGTTTTCTTGACAAAGATATCAGAGTGGTTTGGGATTTCCTTCCTCAGTTCACTTTACAGAAGACTAATTGAGGCAAACAGGGGTAAGTAACTTGATCATGGTCACATAGCTAGTAAGTGTTTGAAGCCAGATTTGAACTCAGGAAGATGAGTCTTCCTGATGTCAGACCCTGCACCCTTCTAGCACCATGCTAAATAATGTCCATGAGAAGGGTAATAAAAAATAAGGATAATGTATTGAGATCTTCTAACTGTAGAGAAAATTAAGTAAATAAAAACAAAATACTTATGAATACAGACCATGTTTTCATCACCATTGTCTAATAAAGATAGGCAATTCAGAAGAGAAAGGAAGAATAGTAAAATGATTACCTGGATAAAAGGATCACATCTGAAATGATGATGATTTGTATCTCTTATTCCCATGTGATTTTAATTCTTTCTGCTCACTCTCTATATTTTGGAAGACTTGTTCTTTCTTAGAGATTATAAAAAATATCTGGAATATTTCAGTGGTTGGGGCAGAACTCATTTTGTATAAGAAAATTCATCAGATATATAAGAATAAACTATGTATGTAAATATTGAAAATGTGAATACAAGAAATATAGAGGAGAGGAAAAAAAGAAGAGAAAAAAGCACTTATAAACATAAGAGGCAAGGGGTCAGAACAAATCAATGAAAGTGTGACCTGAAGAAACTACTAATAGATAAAGCAGGGAAATGAAGGGGAAGGAAGAAGAAGGAAAGAGAAGAACGGGGAAGGGAGAGGAAGGAATTTACAACTCTAAGACACAACTGGTCATAGTTTGGTGTTTGTTCAGAGAATCTGCATCAAGCAAGAATCAACATCTGGGTCTACACCTGTCACTGTAAAGGAAAACCATAGTTCAGAGGCTAGGGAAGTCACTTGAAAGTTGATAGAAGCAAGGTGGTGGTCTGAGAGATAAGATTAGGGTCCAAACTAGGTATGTGAGAAAAGTTAATTTGCTATGACCTTTCATTTTTCATGATGTTCCACAATGGAAAGCAGGAGTCAGCAGTAAAATGAGTCTATAATCTGGTTGATAAAGATGAAGAAGGACTGCATCAACAGGAACATTACAGTCAGTTAATCGATATTTATTAAGCATGAACCAATCAGGATGTACATCCAAAAGGATATCTGTCCCTACCACCAAGGAACACACATAGGTATATGCATAATATTTACGAAATGAATAAAAGGGAGTTTGGAGAGGGGTGGATGGAATCAAGAGAGGCTTCATGCAGATGGCAACACTTGAGCTGAGTCTACTCCACTAGAGATGGTGTATTTGATATGTAGAACAGCAAAAAATCCAGGAAGACTGAAACACAAAGTTCAAGGAAAAGAGTAATGTGCAAGAAGATTGAAAGGCAAGAAGAGATCAGGATATGAAGAGCTTTAAATGACAAAAGGGAAGTCTGCATTTCATCTTAGCATCAATAGGGATCCACTGGAGTTTATTGGGATGGGGAGATGGGAATTGATATGGGTTTATAATACATTTGTAACAAGTTGCTATAACACAGTGTCTGTGTTTCTGAGTCTACCTTCTGACTGAATTCCTCTCTAGTGGCTTATTGTGTCAAAGCCTTGGGCACCTTTGGAATGAATTTTTGAACAGTTATGTAGTAGAAGTTGCTCTCTCTCTGTCTCTCTCTCTCTCTCTCTCTCTCTCTCTCTCTCTCTCTCTCTCTCTCTCTCTCTCTCTCTCTCTCTCTCTCTCTCTCTCTCTCTCTCTCCACAAACCCCCCCCAAAAAGAGAAAAAGTCTTATGACCTATATGACAGTGAATTAAAGAGAAAAAATGTCTTTCTCAGGTACACTTACCAGGCTACTCATGGGTGGAAGGGGGGAGGGGAACTATTATAAATCTGAGTTATTGCTGTGGGTGGATTTATTTATTTGTAATTACAGCAATTTCATGAAACATGGAAGCATGCTATTACCTCCTCCAAACATCTGTGGGTTTTAAAATGCTACTTTTTCCAGGGCATTTAGGAAAAATAAAATGGGATTTGCATTTCCCTGCTTTTTAAGATCCTAGAATAGTAGATCATATGAAGCATTTGTATTTGCAGCCAGGGATTTATGCCAATTTAATAAGCTTTTACTTTTAATGTAACACCATTTAGATCATGGGGCTATTTTTTGTAGTATCAAAATGGCCCTAAACAGCATTAACATTTGCACACTCCATCTCCACAATCCCCTTGGCAATCCCAAAATAACAATTGATGGTGAAGTAAAAGGTTAAAATCTTATTTACATAAAATTAAAGATAGGAATTAAAATCATTTCTAGTGTGTGTGTACGTGTGGGTGTACATGCACAAGTGTGTGTGTGTGTGTGTGTTACTGCAAAAGCCCTCCTAGAAGATCCAAAGGGTTGGAAGACCATAGAGGTCCATTTCAGATAAACACATTGTTCTCATCTCCTTAGGAAATAATTCAGTGTCTTCAGGGGTGTATTATTACCTCCCTCTAACCAAAGGAGTTGGTGGAGTGTGGAATAGAGAATCTTTCTTCAACCTCTGCCTCTTCTCCACAGACTCTGTCCAATGCAGCTGCTCATTTTTGCTGGTACACACTAACTCTGAATGAATAACTACCTTCTTCCCCTTACTCAAACAGTCCCGTTCTTGGACACTGTACCCATTATTTGCCATTTTTCCTTGGATATTCAGATTGCTTTTCTCTGGAGTGAATTTGAACAAGTCTTAACACTTCATTGAGCTTTGACCTGGTCTCTTTCTCCACCTCTATCAAAAGAAAGGGTAGAACTGGATACATGGACATTGTGGTGAAAAGGGGGGAAAATATAACACTGGTCCTTGAGCCAGAATATCTGGGTTCTAGTTCTATCTTTTCCATCATTATTTATCAGCTAATGCCCTTTTTTATTGTTTTTGACACCTAACTGGTGTTTTTATTGGTTAAAAGTCACTTTGAGTAAGGAAACTCACTTTGTCTTTTTTAAAGTCAATCAAGGTTAAGTCATATAGCTAGTAAGTGTTAAAACTGATTTTGGGGCTGATCCTCTATCCACTGTACTACCTAGCTGCCCTCTATTTCTTTCTTTCTTTCTTTCTTTCTTGCTTGCTTGCTTGCTTGCTTTCTTGTTTTCTTCTCTTCTTCCTCTTCCTCCTCCTCCTCCTTCTCTCTCTCTCCCACCCTCCCTCTCTCTCTCCCTCTCTCTCTCTCTCTCTCTCTCTGTCTCTCTACCTCTCTGCCTCTCTCTGTCTTTGTCTCTCTGTCTCTGTCTGTCTGTCTGTCTGCCTGTCTGTCTCTCTCTCAACTCACAATAAAAATGCAAGCCAGAACTTTCCCTAAAATTTAGGCACAGAGAGTTACCTGGAGATACTGAGAGGTTAAGTGATTTTTTCAGAGTCACATAGTCAATATGTATCAGAGACAGGACTAGAATTCCTGTCTTTGCTTGTAGTTACTCACCAGGCTATGCAGACTCTGACCTTAGACAAGTTCATTTTTCGGAGGAACAATAAGAAAAATAACAAAAACAACTACAACAATATTTATATAATGCTTCAAAGTGCTTTATATACATTGTCTCATTTGATACTCAAAACCTTGGTAGATAGGTGCTATTATCCCCATTTTACAGATAAGCAAACTGAGGCTGATAGGAGTTAGGTGATTTGCCAGGGTCACACAGATAGTAAGTATCTGAAGCAGGATTCAAATTCAGGACTATAGGACTCTAAACCTAGCAACCCTCAGTGGCATCTTGTTTTCTCAATTTTTTACTAAGATTAGGGTAGTAATACATGTTTTACCTTTATACAGGATGGTGGAAGAGATCAAACATCAGGACATATGTATAACGCTTTGTAAACCACCAAGCATTATGTAAGTCAGGTCTTAGAGTGATGCTCTCCAAGGTACCCATTCCTGCTTTCATGACACTACCTCTTCTGATGCTCTGGGGCTGGGCCACCTCTCTTCTTCTTCAGCATCAGCCTGGGAATATGTGTATGTATGTTAAGTTTGGGGAACAGCAGAGAAAAGACTGCTTCTGGTCCTTTCAGACCTAATCCCCAAATGTCACAACATTACCCTGACAAGAACACACAGCAAAGTCAAATTGATTAGGTGGGTAACTTTATTTTTTTTCTATTTCATGCATCATTTATAACTTGCTACAAGGATCCCAACAAGTCTAAAGCTTTGAAAAAGGTTAATGAGAGAAAAAATGTTTGTGAGTTTGAAAGGGAAAGGGAAAAAATACATTTCTGGGCCCCAGTGTTATCATAATTAATTAAGTAGTGAAAACAAGTGGAGATATGGAAGCAGAGTGGTTGAAGGGCAGGCATTAGAACCAGGAAGATCAGGGTCCAAGTCCTGCTTCTGACCCAGACTGCGTGACTGGACAAATCACTTGATTTCTTAGTACACCAGGCAACACAAAGACTGATCTATTTTTATTGAGGCATTATTTACATTAGGATCTTTCTACACAGATTAAAACATAGTCCTGAACCAACAGAAATAAGTAAATTATTCTGGTTTGCTTCCCCACCTTCCTCCCAAATTGCCCCATCATTAACCAAGCATTTATTAGTTGAGTGACCTAAGCATGTAGCATCCTATGAGAGCCTCAGTTTCCTCATCTGTAATACAGGGATAATAATAATGTCTGCAATAATTCACAGGATCATCTTAGAACCCCAATGAGGTACTTTATATAAACCACTTTACAAATTTTAAAGGAATATAAAAAGTCTATTGTTATGATGAATGAAAATGAGGATTTACTGTGAGCTAAGCACCTGCCAAGGATTGAGGTATTAGAGGGAAGACAGTCCCTACCCTCAAGGAGGTTACTTTGCAGTTGGGGATGGATAGGTAATTCTGCCTCAAGACAGTCCCTTGGCAGGTGATCAATATTGCAACAAAAACTACAGCTAAGAAGGGGTATTTTGGTTTAGGAATTAACTGGAATGGCAAGAGGAGCCAGCGGGGAGTAGATTCATATACTCTTTCAAGTAGAAATGGTAGTGTTGATTTGATTATGGTTCCATAGTTTGAAAGTGGATATAGAAGAGTTGCTCTTGCTAACCTATAAAAGAGGCAATTCCCAATCATGGAAACATGGTTAATATGCTACTGAAAAGATATGAAATTTAAAATCTTCTGGAAGTTCACAGAGTTTTTCTCAAGCCTAGGGTGTTGTGAAGAGTCTGGGATGCTTCCTTCTCCTTGCAAGTGATTTCTTTTCTAAATATTGGTAGAATTTTCTCTCCTGGATTGCTGTTCTCTCATATCTCTAATTGAAACTATTTCCTTGATTTTTATAGAGTTTTTACAGGGAATTACCAAGTAGCAACCAATCTGAATAGATTTCCCATCAAACCCAAGATGATATCCAGGCCTTGTTCATACCTATGAGATAATTGACATGTGTTCTTACCTGATAAATGCATCAGAATTAAGTAGGATTGGGTTATTTTGATACTATCCTTATACAAGGGAAGAATAATCCTTTATGGATGTGGGGGAAGTAGAACTCAGAAAAGAAAGGAAACTAATATAATCTAATGATCAGGACTGGTGTATTATGAGAATAACTATAGATCACAAAAACATAAAGGTTAAAACGAATGGGTAAACCAGCACAAATCAGATTTCACTGGAGATAAAGAGAACAGAATGCAGAATGCGATCCTGTTAATATTTTGTTCAAACCTAAACTGTCAGTATTTGAGATCTTGACCTTGATTTCTGTCCCCTCCTGCTGATTTAATTATCTAGTCTGATCTTTCTCTAGACTGAAGCTTAGAGAGGGTACATCATTTAGTCAAATTTACACAACCAGTAAGTAAATGTGTCAGAACAAGGGTTGAGATTTCATGATTCTTTTTACCATAGCCCCTGAAAGACTCAGTTGACAGGAGAGTTTTCCCAGGAGTGAGACTGCATATAGGCTCGCAGTTGCTTTCAGTTTTCGAATTTTTCTAACCCTGTTTATTTCAACCTTACGTCCTCCATCATTCGCTCCTCTACTCTGTTCCTAAATCTAAGTGTTCACTGGCCAATATACTTAGAGCAACCTCTCTTCCCTTTTTAGCCCAACCATAACCTTTATTTGCCTTATATGCCATAGCCTACCTTTTCCAGGAAGCTTTTCTTGATTAGCCACATTGATTCTAATCCTCCCAAACTATTGGCATCTCCTACATGTATTTAATAATTCTGCCCGCATTTCTAAACCGTGGGCTAGCCAATGGTGCTAGATGTGGAAACAGAATCCCTGACTGTGAATCCCAACTTTGAGCCTTAGTAACTATATGACCTTACAGAAGTCATTTCTCTTTTCTTGGCCTTAGGTTTTTTTCCCTTATAAATGAAGTGAGTTAAACTATATAATCTTTAACAGCCCTTTCTCATGTAAATTTCATGATCTTATGAACACGTGATCTCTCCACCAGTATAGTTGTGAGTGGAGGAAAAGAAGGAGGGATTTAAAAATTCAAATAATGAAAAGTTAGCATTTCTACTCATTTAAATTATGTTGGTTTTTTGGAGGAGGAAGGCAAGGCGATTGGGCTTAAGTGACTTGTCAAAGGTCACACAGCTAGTAAGTGTCAAGTGTCTGAGGGCGGATTTGAACTCAGGTCCTCCTGACTCCAGGACCTGTACTCTATTCAATGAACCACCTAGCCACCCACACTTTAATTATTAATCCTTTCTTTAGTGAACTCCCTTTGGCTTCATATTACATATGGTTGATTTCTATGAGAAAGCTCTTTTTCATAATTTTTCCTTTGTTTATAAGTACCATGAGTGAGAGTGGAGAAGGAATGAAGTAGAGAAAAAGACTGTCCCTTCTAAGATAGCTTAAAAGGTGTGATAGAAATTTTTTTAAAAGATGTTCATGTACAATCTCCTTCATACACACTAGTCAGCGAATCACCATTCTGAAAACAGGAATGGTGCTTACTCTGACAGGATGCGAGGAGAGGTAAAGAAGTGAAAGAGGCTATTCTGCGCAAAGCTTTCTAACATTTCCTCCAAAGTATGTGTGTATGGAAGGAGGTGGAGTTGGGACAGGACTCAGGAATGACCATTTTAATGCAGCATTTGTGTGATTTAGTAATAACCAAAATGTCTGTGGAAATTCAGGTTCTCATCATATTATCTGTTCACCCACAGAACACGTGTGTGTCTGATGCTATGTCCTTAAATAAGGAAAAAAAAGATGTCTCTCCTCAAAACATGGAATCAAAGTAGAAAGGATTTCCAGTCACATAGATATTGGACTATATGGGCCACTGAAACTCTGAGAATGTATCTTCTATGATTTTCAGAGAGTATGACATACGTCAGCAAGGTCATGTTGGTGATTATCCTTCATACTTGAAGAGAAACAATGCTATTATGGTGTTGGGGTCAAGGTACAATGCATTCAACTGTCATTGATCATTCTCATATGAACACAGAAGGCCTATACAGGGTAACAGGTCAGGAACAAATAGGTTTTTTTCAACATTTCAGCTAGAGCTGTCTCTAGATTTGCCTGTCTCATGTTTCCTTTTTGCTACTGAGATTTTGCTTTGTTCATAGCACACAGCATCTTCTTTGACATAGGCATACCAAGCTAGGGTTCCTGTGCCAGCATCTCCCATGTCTCAAAATCAATACTAAAGTTCTTCAGAGAGATCTTAAGATTGTCTTTGTACCACTTCTCTTGCCCTTTGTGTGTGAGCACTTGCCTTGTGCAAATTCTCCATAAAATAGTCTTTTAGGTAGACATAGGCTTGGAACTTGGGCTCCATGGCCAGTGCAGTGGATTTGTGCTCTCTGCAGTAGAATTTGTGCACCTGGCAGTTCAGCTCTAGAGGGGGCCTTGGTGTCCCGTATCTTATCTTGCCAGGCAATCTTCATAACAACTGGGGAAGAACAAATGGTGTTTAGTCTCTGGGCACCAA
The DNA here is from genome assembly GCA_028646575.1 of Pseudocheirus occidentalis. Taxonomy (NCBI): domain Eukaryota; kingdom Metazoa; phylum Chordata; class Mammalia; order Diprotodontia; family Pseudocheiridae; genus Pseudocheirus; species Pseudocheirus occidentalis. The sequence goes on along the minus strand of JAQQSW010003225.1, from coordinate 5,977 downwards.
AATTTGAAGGCACATAAAGCCATCTAGTCCAACTCCCTCATTTTACAGGGCCTATAGAAATCAAGTGACTTGACCAAAGTCACACTGGAAGTAAGCAGAAGCAAGATTTAAACCAGTTTTTCTCACTGCAAAAGCAATGTGTTTTCTACTGTATCATGCTGCCTCCTCAGTTCTCCGTCAGTTAGAAATAACTGAGATTAGGATCTTGTTAGCAAAAATAATTAACACAATTTGGAAACTAATTTTCATAGGAACAAATATCTGAGTGAGTAGAGCACTGGCCCTGGAGTCAGGAGGACCTGAGTTCAAATCCCGCCTCCGACACTTGACACACTTACTAGCCGTATGACTTTGGGCAAGTCACTTAACCCCGATTGCCCTCCAAAAGAAGTCTATACACTAAAAGGGTGCTCATCTATTGTAGAATGCCTAATAAATTATAGTATATGAATGTAATAAAATATTGTTTCACCATAAGAAATAATGAAATAATTCCAGAGAAACTAAAAAGTTGTATAAACCAATACTAAGCGAAGTGATCAGAACCAAGAAAACAAATGGTATAGTAATATCATAAAGAAAAAACAATTTTTTAAATTTTCTTCAATGCAATGATAAAACACAATTGCTGAGGAGTGTTGACTAAGTAAATTTCCACTTCCTGAAAGAGAGATGATAGAATCAAAATGCAGAATGAGACGTGTGTTTTAGACAAGGTCAATGAGGAAATTTTCTTTCTTAAATCATACATATTTATTAAGAAGGTTTTATTTTCCTTTTCAATAGAGTGGGGGCAAAGCAAGAGGGAGAAAAATGTGTTTGTTAATTTGATAAATAATACAATTTAAATATTAAAATATTAAATATTATATGCCCCTGTTCTCCAACTTCTAACCCCCAAGTGTACATTTCCAGCAGCAATTTCTTATGTTGTAGGGTTCCCACCCAAGAGAGTTTGTGTCCAGGAGTCTCTGTCACTCCCCAACACAGAATAGTGTTGTGAAGTCATCCATCCATTCAACTCACATGAATTTGTTGAAAAAACCATTGATTTAAAAGTATGTTTTGTACCAGTGACCCCAGTGCAAAAATCATGAGTTACAGTCAACAATACAAATGTACATTTCTTAGGAAATTATCAACAATTACAACCTTTACATTTTTTATTTTAATTCTCATCAATTTGTTCGGTGATTTTTTTTATATTTTAATGCAAGTTGCATAAAATATCTATTCTAAGAAAGGAACAAATCAGAGGGATTGATGACAAGACTAGCAACTCCCAAATCCAAAACAAATATTGTTTCACAAAATAATGTTTTTTTTCTGATTTGGGGGTTTTTGTTATTGTTTTGGTTTTGGTTTTGCTTTGCTTATCCAAAGCTAACTAAATGTCTCTGTACCTAACTTTATGACTTAAGTTATTGGGCTGGAGATCGAAACTGGTAAGTTATTCATTTTCTACATGCATGAAAGCTTTTCTTGCTTGTTCACATAAAGTACATCTGTTTCATTTGTCACATCTTTGACTGAACACCTTGAAGCTGTTCTGACCTGCAACTTAGTCCCTCATCCCTTTGGCTATTTCTCTAGAAGCACTTTCAAATTACCCCTTCTTTAAAAAAAAGATACTGATTTTATACTCCCCATCAACAGAAAACTCTTCCAACAAGTTTCCTCTTGAAGCTTAATTTGTACAATCTCAGAAGACAAAATTTTATCTAATTGAATTGTCAAAGATGAATAGATAACCAATGACTGTGGAAGCCCTCTCATCTCCTCCTCTCTGAAATCGTTTTACCAGTATAATTTGGCCAAAGGCAGCACTGAGACACATTAATAATTAATTTTGATTCTTGGTTATTTAAACTTAAAAATAATTAACAAGATTTGTCTGGCCTAACTGGGAATTACCTACTTAATAGCAGAACTACATTTACAGTAGGTAAAAAGTAACTTAGTAACAAATGAAAATCCCATATTCTGCCAGCTAACCTGCTGTGAAAATCCTTTTGCATTTATCCATTATTATGTTACATTGAAAAATGTCAGATATTCTAAATTACATTTTCTAAAATTACTCAGAGAACTTCTATTGAAAACTGCAGCCTGAACAGTTGGGTTTTTTTCCAGTGTTTTCTAGGATGACCTAATCCAGAAAATTTACCAAAAATGACTCAGAATCACTTGCTTTTTCCTAACATATTACTCCTTAATGTCATTTGAGAGCTTCATCAGCCTAGAAATACTTTATAATTCCTCCAAATTTATTTTTTCCTGCCATTCTATGCAAAGGACTTAATTTCAATCACTAGTCTTACGTTGGAGCAACAACTATGCCAAGCTAGCTAGCCAAGTTCAATTGAAGCATTTACACTAAATCCATAAACCGAATCCATCCTTAATAGTATATAGGAAAAACATGATTTTGAAAGTTCTCAGTGCAATCAGAAGGTGAAGTGGGTTGTTTTAGAAACTCTTGCATACTAACACATTGTAGATTCCCATCCCCCTTCATTGTCTTCCAATGTAAATAGTGCCACACTGGAAATTTAATGATAATCAATGCTCAATCTGATGCTTAAAACTCAGCAATCTCTCTCTGTAATCTAATATTTGCCCTGAGTTATCTGATCGGCAGTCAGCACCAATAAAATCATCATCATTTATTTTCAACCTAGGCTACAGTATCTCCCTATCCAATTCATCCTTCAAGACATAGTCCAATCAATCTCCCTAAATCATAGCTTTGATCATGGAAGATCCCTGCTCAAAAGACTTGTGATTCCCCTACTACCTACCAAATAAAGATGTATCCCTTAGCTTGATACTCAAGGCCTTCCATAATTTTGTACTAACTTGCCCATTTATCCTCATTTCCCACTATTCCCCAAAATGAATTCATCTACCTCCCCCAACCCTAGCAAAAACTAAATTAGACATTTTCCTACTTCTTCTTTTGGAAGCATCTTTTATCTACACACACACACACACACACACACACACACATACACACACACACACACACACACACACACACACCTCTTCATTTTTCTATTAAGGATTTGTTATCCTTCAGCACCAACTCAAATGCCACTTTTTCCAGAATGCTTTCCAGATCATGTTAGAAAAAGCAATCCTTCCCTCCCCCCAGTGCACTTTGCATCACTTACATGTAACAGATAATATTTTATTTTGCATTATACATATCTGTGTGCATCTCATATCTCCTATTCTAGATTGTAAATCTTTGAGAACAGGAGCTGTGTCTTAAGTAACTTTATAGCTCCCATAAAACCTGACACAATACCTAAACTTGGAAGGAATAAAAAATATTTTCCAAATTCACTGGAAAGGAGTAACTTTGCTAAGGACTGCATTACATGACAGTTCATCCACTCTAATACTTCCTTGATTTTTTTCCCCTAATGAATAAAATAAAATTGTGAATCATCGATGAAGTAACTCATGTGAGCTGAGGAGGTCGAAGGGGTATAGATAGTCTAAAAGTCAATGAGGGGTTGATATGTGGAGGTGTTTAGAGTAGTTGGCTGTCTCAAGTTTAGCTGTAAGGGAAGGAAAGATACAAGATGATAACTAGTGGAAAAGGTCAAATCAAGTGAGAGGTTTTCAAGGACAAGGGAGACATGGACATGTTTGTCAGCAGTAGGAAAACATTCAGTAAATTGGGAGAGAATAAAGAACAGGAAGAGAGTAGGGGCAATAGTGGGGCAATCCACTCAAGAAGATAAGGGTTTATGGCATCCAGGGTAAACACCCAGGTATTCTTCATATAAGACAAAGGTGAGAGATGTGCTAAATAGAAATCTGAGTGATGTGAGATGAGAAGAAAAGGGGAGAAAGGGACCTCTTGTGGCATACCCTCATTTTTTTCAGTTAAGTAGGAGCTAAGATCCTCAGTTTAGGAATAGAGAGAGCAATGGAGAGAAACTCCATAAGGGGCTTGAAGGAAGAATAAAAAGTTTGCAATTGCTGCTGTGGTACATGGGATAATGAATTGATTAGGGGCATTTGAAAGGATTGCCTTGTTGCAGTGAGTCCCCAGTTGAAATTATCAGATATAAATTTGTAGTGAAGCCAAGTTGGAGCATTTTTGTGAAATTCTTCTTTCTGAAATTCAGTACTGTGTGAATAGAAGCAAAGAAACCAAATGGTGGCCATAATTCAAGGTAGGGCTTTGGCAAGATATGACCTTCAACAGGACAAGGGAACAAAGTATAGAACAGTAATTCTCAAAGTTTTGGTCTCAGGACTCCCTCACCTTCTTGAAAATTATTAATAACCTCTTAAAATGAAGCTTCCTAAAGAGCTTTTGTTTATATGAAATGTACCTGAGGTCAGGGAGACTCATTTTCTTGAGTTCAAATCTGACCTCAGGTACTTAATAGCTGTGTGATCCTGGGCAAGCCACTTAACTCTGTTGGCCTCAGTTCCTAATCTATAAAATAAAAAGGAGATGACAAATTACTCCAGTATCTTTGTCAGGAAATCCCCAAATGAGTTTATGAAGAAGCAGATATGACTAAAACAACTGAGTAAAAAAATATTGAAGAAAACTGACACTCACACAAATACAAATTAGAAAAAGTAGAAATATTTTGATAGGTTAATCACATCTTAGTATTATTGTAAAAACAGTTTTGACCTTGTGGACCCCCTTAAAGTATCTCCAAGACCCTTGAGGGTCTTCTGTCCACATTTTGAGAACCATTGGTAGAGAGGATAATGAAGAGTTGAGCTGAGGAGGGAGTTGAGAAAGGTAAGGAAAAACAATACAGCCCATACATGGCTGATGACCCAGGAAAGAACTGAGAAATAGAGATCTTGAAGGTCATGATGAAAATGAAATGCACAGGTTAAACATAGTAAAAGATGGAATGATAAAAATGGTCAGATAAGGGAATTTTTAAACTCATAAACATGGAAATGCAACACTTCTAGATGATAGTGGTAGAGAGAGGCTCTAGAAGCATCAAAGGAGAGCAAAGAATATTCTAACTCTCCCACCATGATCAGAAAGGGAGCAATGAGCAGACAGATGAATGAAAGCTCAACAAATACTAGAAAGTGTAGGTAGGGATGCAATGTCATCATGAAGGAGTCTCAATGAGTACCAAAAGTTAGAAAGATTAAGAAAGAAGCAAATTTGAGGTGAAAGTTCATCAATTATGGAGAAGACAGTTCAAAGAATCCAATGGTAGGGTTGGGTAGATGTGGAGTGAGATCTTTTTTTTAAGTGTGGGGGGGGTGTAGTGGTGTTAGGTTTAAAGCAAATGAGACTAGGAGAGGAAGCACTCTATTTTGCATCTTCTGCCCTACTGGTTTCAAATCCACAAATACCCCCTGATGTCTCTCTCCAACCTTCCTCCATCCCATAATCTTTCCCTCCCTTTCTATTTCTTTTCTATTTCTTCTCCTTCAGCTTGTAAGACCCTGGATGGCAAGGAATGTCTATCATCATCATCATCATCATCATCATCATCATTATTATTATTATTATTATTATTATTATTATTAATTTCCCCCCAGAATTTAGCATACAGCCTGAAACATTGTAGGCTTTTAGAAGATATATTGGATTGGATTGGCAAAGAGAACAAACAAGATCCTCTGAAATTTGTCCTACTGAAAGAATTAAAATAATACTGATATGGAAGTCAGAATAAATTACAATTAATCAATTGATCAGTCAATTCAATCAATCAACTATTAAGTGTCTATTATGCGCCAGCCACTAAGTGTTTATTGTATGCCAGATATTATGCCAAGTGCTGTGGATAGAAATATAAAATCAAGACAGTCCCTACCCGGGCGGCGTAGAAGCAGCAAAGCACCACAGCTCCCACACAAACACGCTAAAAAACTCATAAAATGGGACGCTAAACAGATTTTCAAGCTCCAAAACTCTCCACAAGACAGAAAGCACTACAGGCAGCGCAGCAGGCAGGGCTCTTCG
>JAQQSW010003224.1:0-14742 GCA_028646575.1 Pseudocheirus occidentalis | reverse complement strand
GTGGCGAACTTGAACTTTCAATAAACTTTACTTTTTCTTTGGTTGAGAAGACTTGAGTGGAATTCTTTCAGCAGGACCTGGCATGTTGGTATTTTGGGGTCTCAGGCAGCCCTAAACCTCTTTGGGCTCCTCTTCATTTTGATATCATAGAGACAGTTCTAAAACTCAATTTTAACTACCTTTTAAAGCTAGGAGAAAAAAAAAACCAGCTTTGTGGGTTCTACTTAGTGTTAATGATCTTATAAAAGTGGCTATTATTCAGAATGTAGCTAATTATGCTAATTGCCTTCCCAGTCACCAGAGTTGCTTCTATTAGGGAATACAACTATTTAGTATCTTGGATCTAATGCTGAAGCTGGAGTTTGATCAGGAATTCCATTATGCTTTCACATTCAGCTTTTGTCCAGCTCAAGCATTAATTAGTGTGAAGCTGACTATAACAGAGTTTTACCCTCTCTATCTAACAAAGGTTACACAGCTTTTCTATTTCAATCCTCAAGCAAATATGATCTTGTGGAAAGAACATCGGTCTAGGAATCAGGAGACTTGGATTCTGGTTCCAGCTCTGCCTTTAATCAAGTCACTGAGCAATTATTAAGTAATTGATATGTAAAGGGCTCTGTGCTATACAATGGGAAGACAAAGGAAAGAGTGGGGGAAAGTTAGTGCCTGACCTCAAGGAGTATACATTCCAGTGGGGGAGATGACATATACATATCTAGGTAAATAGGAATTGTGCGGAGAATAGAAGGTAATCTGATAGCAGAGCCTGGCAGGAAACCAAAGAAACTATTTGGTAGGGGAGGGAAGCAGGGTACTTCAGGCTTGGATGCCAGCCAGTTCCAAGGCACAGAGATGGAAGATGAAGTGTCATTTTTAAGGAAATGCAAGTTAGTGAGTGTAGCTGGGTCATGGAATGCACAGAGAAGAAGGTATCAGAAGGCTGAAAAAGCCAAAAGAAGGAAGTTTATAAAGAGTTTTAATGCCAAACAGAGGACTTCATATTTGATCCTAGAGAAAATAAGGAGCTACTGGATCTCACTTGAAGGATGGTGATGAGGAATAGGCTCTGGGGCCCCCCCTCCCCTCCTTGAGCTCTCCTTGAATCTTTGGGGAGCCCTAGTTGGGTCTTCCCACTTGGTGGGGCATTTGCAGAGGCCATGGGTATCTCATTGTGGCTGGACCCAAACCTCTGTTGCTGGCCTGGCCCTCCATTGTCCATCTGCTTCCCACCCTGGAGGCTCTCAAAATATCAATCCACTCTAGCATTGACCTCATTGACTCCTCCTGAAGACCCTCCCCAGGCTCCTCCTCTGAACCACCCCTAGATTCCTCTGTATATAAGACCCCATCTTCCCTCCATCTGGGAGAGCGCCATAGAATAGCTTAGCTCAGACTTCCTCTGTGTGAAAGCTCCATAAAACAACCTAGCATAGACAGGTTCCTTAAGAGTCTACTCAATAAGGTGAACTTTTAATAAACTTTACTTTTCTTTGGCTGAGAGAAGACTTGAATGGAATTCTTTCCACAGGACCCAACATGTTCACATTTTGGGGTCTCAGGCAGCCCTAACCATCTTTGGGTACACTCTTCAGATGGGAGTAGGGAACATATGACATGGGGTTAAACATAAGCTTCCCTTTACAGCTGAGTAGAAAACCATTTGGATGCAGAGACTTGGAGCAAGAAACCTAACAGACTGCTCTATCAGTCTAGGTGAAAGGTGAAAAGTGTCTAAACTTCAGTTGTGACCCTGTGAATGGAGAGATGCATAGAGGAGCTATTGTAAAGCTAGTGTTGACAAAATAAGCTGGCCAATGAGCCTGGTCCTTCAGAGTATGTGAAGAGAACTCTACTGACATAATCCCCACTTGAACTTGGGCAAGCACAGGTATTCTTTCCCAATTAATTATCATCTAATGAAAGAGAACCTTTTTAAAAATTGTTATTTATTTTTAACATTTTTTTAAATTTGAGTTCCAAATTCTCTCCCCACCTCCCACCCCTTCCCCACCAATTGAGAAGGCAAGTCACATGATACTAATAATATGTGAAATCATATAAAACATTTTCACATTAGCAGTGTTGCAAAAAGAATTAGAAAGCAAAAGAAATAAAGAACTTGAAAAAATTCTACTTTGATTTGCACTCCAAGTTCATCAGTTCTCTCTCTGGAGGGGGATAGTATTTTTTTGTCATGAGTTCTTCAGAACTGTCTTGGATCATTGTATTTATTGATCAAAGTAGCTGTAACTTCTACAATTGATCATTGTTACAATATTGCTGTTACTGTGCTCAATGATCTCCTGGTTCTGCTCACCTCATTGTTGTTTAGTCACTTTCAGTCACATCTGACTCTTTGTAATTTTCTTGGCAAAGACACTGGGATGACTTTTTGGTTCTCCAGCTCTGCTCACTCCACTCTGCACTGATTCATAGAAGTCTTCCCAGGTTTTTCTGAAACCACCCCACTCATCATTTCTTATAGAACAATAGGATTCTATCACAATCACATACAGGACCTTGTTCAGTCATTTCCCAGTTGATGGGCATTCCTTCAATTTCCAATTCTTTGCCACCACAAAAAGAGCTACTATAAAAATCTTTGTATAGATCTTTTTCCTTTTTCTTTGATTTCTTTAGGATACAAATCTGGTAGTGGTTTTGCTAGGCCAAAGTATAGGCAAAAAGGAGCCTTTTTAATTGGTGAGAAGTGGCACAAAAACTTAGAAGAGAATATCCTGAAGGAAACAATGATCAACAATGTCAAGTGCTACAAAGGGGTGAAGGAAAAGCAGGATGAAGAAAAAAAAAACATTAAATCTGCAATTAAGAGATCATGGATAACATTGTAGAAGGCTTTTGTTATTGTTGTTGCTGCTCATTTTTTTTTTTCAATATAGTCTGACTCTTCGTGACCTCATTAGGGGTTTTCTTGGCAAAGGTATTGGACTGGTTTGCTATTTCCTTCTCCAGCTCATTTTACACATGAGAAAACTGAAACAAACAGGGTTAAGTGACTTGCCCAGGGTCACACAGTTAGTGTCTGAGACCAGATTTGAACTCTGGAAAATGAGTTTTCCTGACTCCAGGCCAGGAATCAAATCAAGAGTCTAAAGGTCAGAGTATAGGAGATTTAGGAAAAAAGGAAGTAGGGGTATGCTTTATAAAAGGCTTTCTCAGGGTATTTATCTATGGATGGGAAGAGTGATAGAGGACAAGAGCCAATATGGATTGGAAGATCAAGGGAGTTTTTAAGGATCGACAGAACAGAATGTGCCCGCAGGTTGAGATAGACTGGAAACAAGAGAGAGCAGTGTGACAGGGAGGGGAGGAGGAGATGGGATCAAAGGTTCAGGGATGTGCCTTGGCCAGGAAGATTTCTTTTTCTTCTTGAGACTGGAATAGAAGAGGAGACAGCAGAGAAAGATATCTTCAGGATTTGAGATAAGGAGAAAGGGGCAGCTCTTCTGAAAAGATCTCAATTGGCGAGGGTGGGGAGGGCAAGTCAAGAAGTGCTCTTTGCCCTTTATAACAGTGTCCTTCATGTTATACAGAAAGAATGAGACAATGTACGAGAAGGTATCAAGTTCCTAAGATACCATATTAGGCCAAGTTGTTATTATGCCTTCTTCTTCAACCAGAGAAAGGCCAAAATGTCACAGACCCGCAAAGGGACACCCAAGAGGTATGTGTATTAGATCCTTAGTTAGTCATTGCTTTTTGATCGATTAATGAATTCTTGTTGATGTAACAAGGGAGGAGTTTACCAGAAGGCCCCTGATGCAATTATTTCCCCTCAGCCTAGCAGACAAAATCAGAGAAGATAAAAGACAGATAATAGAAGTAATGTGGTGTTGAAGTATTAAATTACCTTTAAAGTAATCTTTATACTGCTTACCAGACGCCTTGCAGTCATTATCTCGTTTGATCCTTGCAACAACCCTGGGAGCTAGGTGCCATTACTATTCCCTTTTTATAGTTGAGAAAATAGAGAGTAAATTACATGCCCAAGATCACATAACTAGAAAAGCATCTGAGGCCATATTGGAATTCAAGTCTTTCTGACTCTAGGTCTGGTGTCAGACAGAGTGAAATTTTACTCCATCAATTAAAGACTAGCTAGCTCTAGTATGGCTACAGGTATAGTCACACCCCTGGTAGCTAAAAACAAGGCACACTCTCTGATGAGTTGAGGCAGGAAGTACTACTGAAGAGGGTGCCCAAAGAGGTTTAGGGCTGCCTGAGACCCCAAAATACCAACATGCCGGGTCCTGCGGAAAGAATTCCACTCAAGTCTTCTCAGGCAAAAAAAAGTAAAGTTTATTGAAAGTTCAAGTTCACCATATGGGGTAGACTTTTAAGGAGGCAGTCTATGCTAAACTACTCTCTGGCGCTCTCACACAGACCAAGGCTATGCCAAGCCATTCCACAGAGCTCTCACACAGAGCAAGTCTGTGCTAAGCCATTCCATGGCGCTCTCAGAGAACAAGTCTCTGCTAAGCTATCCTATGGCGCTCTGACCTAGACCAAGTCTCTGCTAGGGCATTCTGTGGCTCTCTCACACGGGAAGTCTCTACCAAGCCATTCCACAGCACTCTCACAAAGATGGAGGGAAGATGGGGTCTTATATACAGAAGAGTCTAGGGGTGGTTCAGAGGAGGAGCCGGGGGAGGGTCTTCAGGAGGAGCCAATGAGGTCTGACTCCAGTAATGAGTTTGGGGAGGGACTTCAGGTGGAGTTAATGAGATCAGACTCCAGTACTTCAGGTGGAGTTAATGAGGTCAATGTACGATATCTTGATAGGCTCCAGAGTGGGAAGCAGATGGACAATGGAGGGGCCAGGCTAGTAACAAGTTTGGGCCCAGCCACAATGAAATACTTATGGCCTCTTCAAATGCCTCCTGAAGATTCTATCGGACTTGAAGAGGTTTCCCAGAGCATGTACCTCAAAGATTCAAGGAGAGCTTAAAAGGTTGGGTGGGGGGGTCCTAGAGGGATCCCAGAGCCTACACCTCATCACTACCCAAGGTACTACTGTGCCCTGGTAACATAAAAGATACTCAGCTCTCTTCTATGGAAGAATCCAGACCTTGAGAGGTGGAAGTTCTTTGCCTTTGGGGGTAAGAAGAGGAACGGAAATGGGAGACAGACATAACCATGACTTCATAAAGCACATATCTGATTCCCATTTCCCCAAGAAGGGTGGGAACCAGGGATGATAGAAGGGAGGGCAGATTGGAGGAGAGGGTAGTTAGAAGCAAACACTTTTAAAAAGGGACAGGGTCAAAGGAGAAAACAGAATAAGTGGGGAGTGGCATAGGATAGAGCAGTGGTTCTCAATTTCCTAATGCCGCAACCCTTTAATATAGTTCCTCGTGTTGTGGTGACCCCCAACCATAAAATTATTTTTTTTGCTACTTCAGAACTGTAATTTTGCTAGTTATGAATTGTAATGTAAATATCTGATATGCAGGATGTATTTTCATTGTTACAAACTGAACATAACCCACAGGTTGAGAACCACCGGAATAGAGGGAATTATATATTCACAATAAAACTACTATGGAAATGCTTTGCGTAACTACACATGTACAACCTGTATTGAATTGCATATCTTCCCAGTGGGGGTGGGTGAGAAGGGAAGAAGGCAAAAATCTGAAACTCAAAATTTTAAAAACTAATGTTTGGTTTTTTTCATTGCTTTTTTACATGCAACTTGGAAATAAGATATACAGGCACTGGGGTATAGAAAACTATCTTGCCTTACTAGAAAGTTGGGAAGTGGGGAGAGGGAATATAAGAGAGAACAGATTGGGGGAAGGGGTATTCAGTAGGCTTACTATTTTGGGGTGGGGGTTGAGGAAAGAAAGATGGGGAGAAAAATGTGTAACTCCAAATCTTGTGAAAATGAATGTTGAAAAGTAAAAATAAATAAATAAATTGGAAAGAAAAAAAAAAGAAATTGTAGCTTCAAATGGTAGTGCTGGTCAGGTCCAGAATTTAATAATAAAAGCTAGACTTCAAAAAAAAAAAAGTAAGTAAGCTTGTAAGCCCCATCAACTGGGTTTGTCTCTCTTTTTTTCCCCATCCCTGACATTTGTCCATCAACCACCCAAGAAAAATTAAGCAAAAAAAAAAAAGAGTACTGTCAGTTTCCTGTTGAAGAGATTAATATTTCCTCTAATGTGTTTTGCAGCTCTGAGCTCATTGTTCAGATAACAAGAACAGCTGGCAGTCTTCTTTCACCCACATCAAAAATCTTCCAAACTTTCACCATTTAAAGAACGATTTCAAATGAAATATCTAGCAATTGCTTCCTAATTTATTTTTGTTCATAAGACTTACACCTCGATCATAGGATCAGAGATTTAAGATAGGAAAGGGACCTTAAAAGTCATCTCATTAAACTTTGTTTTTTAATAGATAAGGAAACTGAGGCCCAGAACCTTGCCCAAGATCCCATAGCTAATAAGTGTCAGAAATATGATTCAAGTCCAGGTTTTCCTTCCCTACATCATCTGGTTCAAACCCCTCATTTTACAGATGAGGAAAACTGAGACCAAAGGAGGGTTAAATGATTTACCCAAGGTCAAAAAGATAAACATCAGAGGCATGATTTGAAACCAGGTCCTCTGACTTCAGACTCAGTGCATCCTCCTCTGTGCCACACTGCTTCCTAACTTTCGGGTCCTCGATTTCTTCATCTGCAAAATGAGCAGTTTAGCCTGGATGGTCCCAAAGATCCTTGCCAGCTCTAAATCAAAGATCCCCAGGCCACACACACACACACACACACACACACACACACACACACCATGATTTAAGAATTCACAAATTAATTTCTTAAGTGTCCATAAAAGCTTGAGTGTACAACACTCTTAACAATTAGAGACAGTAGTTCTGATTGACTACCTTTACTAATAGTATTGAAGTAGACCAATTAGGGCAATGTGGACTCAGGTGGACTTAGATCTGAAGTCTAAGAATGATACCATAGTTTCCAAAGCTATGCAAAAGGTACAGGGCACAGACTCCAGTTGTTGGTGCTTATCACTGATGAATATGCAAATAGGCAGTTATCTTCATCCAAAAACCCTCCTAGCAAATTAAAAGTCAAAAAGGTTTGTCAATCACCTTTGCACCTGTTTTCAGTACTATGATTGATTTCTTTTGCTCAGTGTCATTTTTTCAGTTTGGAAATCAGCCGTTTAGGAGATTATCCTAATGGCAGTTTTTGACGACTTTCTTCTTTTAAGTGGGGCAGAAAGCAGCATGGAGCAAGGAAAGAGTACTGGCTCAGTAGCCAGAAAATCTGAGCTTGACTCATGACTCTATCCCTATCACTCCTATGACTTCAGATGAATCACTCCAACTTTCTGGACCTCAATTACCCTATCTGTAAAATGAAGGGTTAGATCAAATGACCTCTGCAGTCCTTTTTAGCTCCGTCTATGATCCTGTGAAGAAGTCTCATTTTCTTCGTGCAATCTAGTCACCTGTGTCTAATTTGTGGGTTTCAAACAATCCAAACCAATGATTATTGTTGCCACAATTCACCATCTGCAGCTGCATCTGCGAGGGTCTAAAGGTCTAATATTTGTAGATGTTAATTGCAGGGACAAACATGGCAGTCAAGAGCCAACCCTGCATAAGGGCTCCATTTCACTTTCAGAAAAATTACCATCATTTTGATTTTCCAACCTTGTTGTTTCACATTTGTCAGGATAAGATCAAAATGATAAAGCATGAGAGATAGCAGGACCTCTCCCCCAGGCCTTCCAGAAAACACCTTCCAGACAGACAGCAGCCCCTTTCTTTTCCCCATACATATGGCACAGAATGGTTTCTCAGAACTAACATTGCTGCCTCTCTTGGGACCTGTCAGTTTCCCAGAGATTCATCACTGGGCAATCATGCAGAACACAGCAGCCATCCATGGACTTGTTTACAGCATCAGCAGCTCTCCCTCTCCCACACTTTACCTCAATTTCAGGGACTGGAGTCCTGCCAATGCTTGTCACCCAGGAGGAAATTACCTGGAATAAGGAAGGCCCTATGGTTTAACATGTGTTGAGAGAGATAATGTGATAGCGACATAAAACAGGGAATTTGACATAAAGCTTGTAGTTTGCTTGTGTACCTTAAGGATGATGTGTGTATTCATCAAAGAACTCTGTCCTTTCCCTCTTGAAAATGGCCCCTGAAGCCTGGTAATTATAATGATCAAATTGAACCAGTTGTATTTGCTGAATTTCCTCTTCCTTAGCTACCTGCTCCAAATAGACTGCAACCTGATTCAATCATCTTCTCTCTTCTGATGATTCTCAAACCTACTTATCCTGCCCTAACCTCTCTGCTGACCTTCAGTCTTACATCTGCAAGTACCTATTGGAATAATCTGAAACTGGATATCTTATAGACATTTTCAACTCTATGTCTCATAGATGTCTCAACATGTTGAAAATTGATCTCCATCTTTCCTTCCAAAACCCTCCCCTCTTCCTAACTTTCTATTATTATCAAGCAAACCACTATTGTCCCAGTCATTCAGGCCCTCAACAAAGGTATCATCCTCAATTTTTCGCTCTCTCTTAGCCCCCGTAACTAATCAGTTGCCAAAGCCTGTGGGTTTCACCTTCATGACATCTCTTGTATATTCACTCTTCTCTCCTCTGACGCTGCCATCACCCTGGTACACGATCTTATCATCCCACACCTTGATTATTATAATAACCTACTGCTTGGTCTCCCTGCTACATGTCTTTGCCCAAAGTGCAAGTCTGACTATGAAACCATTATACTTAAAAAAATTCCAGTGACTCCATATCTCTAAGATCAAATATAATAATTTCTATTTGATGTTCAAAGCCCTTAATACCCAGGCCCCCCCCTCCACTTTTCTAGTCTTCATATACCGTACAACACATGTCTCCCCACAAACTATGATTCAATGGCAGTGGCCTCCTTGATGCTCCTCAAGCAAGGCTCTTCATCTCCAGATTCTGGGCATGTTCATGCTTGGGACTCTCTCCCTCCTCATTTCTGCCTTTTCCAAAGTTTCCTCCAAGTTCCAGCTAAAATCTTACCTTCTTCAGGAAGCCTTTCCCTGTCCCCCTTAATTCTAGTTCCTTCCTTTTGTTGATTATTTCCTATTGATCATATTATATATGAGCGTATATGTATATATATATGTGTGTGTGTGTGTGTGTGTGTGTGTGTGTGTATATATATATATATATATATATATATATATATATCTTTTTGTACATGAACCACTTGAGAGCAGGGATTGTCTTCTGCTTTTATGTGCATCCCCCAGCACTTAGTACGATGCCTAGCACATAGCAGACAATGAAATAAATATGTATTGACTGACTGAAGAACTTTTGCCTGAGGAGCCTTACGCTCTTAATTGGTGATTGCCTCTAACATTTTAGGAAAGCCCTAGTCAGGTTTCATTCCATTCCACTCTCTCTGGCCACCTTCTACACATCTGGCCTCTTGTCTTACCTCATCCTCCTGGCCACTTGTCTCACCAATCTCATGCATACCTTTTCCTTCTGCTCCTCTCCTCTCTGGTTATGGGACCAGGAACTAACATTAAGTCTATGTTTACCACCACTGTTTCCAGAGGTTGTAGGTCAAAGAGCTCCCCTGTGTCTCCATTCTTCATCCCTGTAATTTTCCAGACCAAAGTTGGCCACTAATCCCTTATTTGAATTGTTTCCATCATTAGAATGTAAGCTCCTTGAAGGAAGGAACTGCTTTTGATTTTGTATGTTTTCTCAGTATTTGGCACATTGCTTCTCCTAGTAAGCGCTTTTTCACTCATTCATTCAAAATGCCATTCTCCCTTCTTTGCAGAGGTGCTGGACTGCGAATATAAAATAGCATATCTACAATTAGAAGCAATTGGCATATTGGTTGGTTTAAGTGAAATACTTATTTCCCCTTTCTCTTTTACTCTTTCTTACAAGGGGAAATGGAGGAGAGAGGAGGGAGAAGAAGATTTTAAAATGAAAGTGATACAAAAAGAAAATTATATCAATAAAATTGGATTTTTAAACATTTTAAAAGAAAGAATAAAACAGCCGCTGGAGTTTGTCTTGACTTCGGATAGCAAGGGCTTTGAGGAAGAGTATTTTATCATTAATGACATGAGCAAACAGGTTAGTCACACCAAGAGACACTGTTTTCTTTCAACCACCACCCCCAAGACACGCTAATTCTACTTAATTAAGGCCCATATGACTCTCCCTTCTCAATCAAAAGCTGTTAACAAAGGTTTCAGAAAACTGGAGAGAAAGCTTTTCCCCCTTGGTCCATAGTAAGACTCCCCTTAAGCCCTCTCTGATGTCAAATCCTCAGAACAAATGCCAACCATAGCTGGGAAGTGATGAGCCTGAAGTGCTTGTGGATTTCCTTTTTAATCAAAAAAGGGTTTTGGAGCCACTAAAGAAGTCACTACCAGAAAATACAAAGGAGATAAAGATAGCAATTCTGAGCATCTGAAGTTCAGCAATGCAAACTATGTCCTGTTTAAGGTATTTCTGTTATGAATACATGCAAAGTAATGTCAGCATCTTCTTGAGCAGAGGTCTCCAAAGTTGGGACTGAGGCTTGATCCCAAAGTGTGGGTCATCAGTGAATCAGAAAGTGAAATGATTGGTCATATCCCATTCTTTCCTCCCTTCCTCCCCCATAACCAATCATAGTCTTGTCTCCAATACAATTACAACACACACACCCCTTCATCTCTTCCCCCACTCAAACCTCTTTCACAGCCTACCATAACTATTACAGGCAAGAATCTCTCATAGTGGGAAGGAGATAACTGAACCTAACCCAAGACTAAATTAGAGTTCGATAACTTAAAGGCTTCCTAACAACTGAGTGTTTAATTAACTTCACAATTACTTCTGAGAGTACCAGAGGGGATGTCTCTAGAAGATGCATATTTTCACCTGAAGAAAATGTCGAGCTCCTTGAAAGAAAAGATTGTTTTAGTTTTGTCTTTGTATTTCCAGAGCCTAGCACAGTGCCTGACAGACAGTAGGTGCCTAATAAATAATTGATTACTGCTTTTGGTAGTGTATTGGATGCAATTATCACACAGAGATGTCATATTTTACAAATGAAACTGCATTTATTGAAGGTAAAGCTTGTGTTTTCTTTGCTTGGGGTAGGGGGAGGGGAGGCAAGGATAATAGAGTTCCACTAAATTTATTTTCTCAAGAATTGGCACTTGAGACATTTGTGTTACTATGTGGTTTGATCTCCAAGGTCTGTCTTTCAGTGCCCTGTTCAAACCCTAAGGGGCTTTGTATCTGCTGTTTAGATACTGCCAAATGGGCACTAGCTGGCACTGTTACTAGTTAAGTGACATAGACTTCAAGAACAAAGGTTCCACTACAATAAGCCCTGGACTAGGCACCGAACATGCAAAGACAAAAATGTAGCAGTCCTTGTTCTCAAAAAAACTGAACATTCTATTTAAGTTGGGGGTGGAGGAAGAAAAGGAAAGAGAGAAACAATATGTACTTTCTGGAGACTTCCTATGCCTCCCAGAGGGAACACTGAAGCTATTAGGTGTTCAGTTGCCAAGAAGCCATTAAAATAAACAATTCCAGCACTGAGATTTCTCTCTTTAAATTTAAGTGATATTTACCAAAGTCATAATCAAAAAGCACAAGTTTGACCATACCACTCTTCCACTTATTCAACAAATTCCAGTGGCTCTATATTACTCCAGGATCAAATGCAAACTGCTCCATTTGGCTCACCACTTGGCTCCAACCTACCTTCCTAGCCTTCGTTATATATTACCCACTTTCCCACACTCTTTGACCAGCCAAACTGTCCTTGCTCTCTCTTACACACAACATTTCATCTCCATACCTTTAAACCAGCTGTCTCTTCTGCCTAAAATTCACTTCTTTGTCACTTTCACCTCTTAAAATTCCCTAGTATCCTTCATAGCTCAACTCAAGACCAACTCCTTCCTAAGATCTTTCCTGATCTTCCCAGTTACTAGTACTTCCTCCCTCAAAAAAATTACTTACTAAATATTTTTATACATTTTAGATATTTAATTCTTATGTGCTTATATGAAAAATAAAACTGAAATTTCATCACTTAGATGCATTACATGCTTATGTATGGAACTGTTGTCTCCCTAGATTGGATATAACCTCCTCAGGGGCAGAAATTGTTTTTATACTTTTTGTATTTTTAGCACTCCAGCACCTATATCCTTAGTAAATAATAAGTGCTTAATAAATGTTTGTGGATGAATTGACTGAGCAAGAGCAAGGTGGCCATCCAGACCACCAATTTATATGAGGCTTCCAGGTAGCGCCATGGAGAGAGCAATGGACATACTTACCTAGCTGTGTGATCCTGGGCTAGCACCATGGAGAGAGCAATGGTGAGCTATAACATATATGCACATATGTGTATGTGTGTATATATATATATATATATATATATACACACATACATAACACAAAGCTATTCTGCCTTTCAGGGACTGATATTTAGAATCTCAAAAGGCAAGAGCAATAGGAGTCTAAATGATGCACTAGAAGCAATGCCAGTGAAATGAAAAGATTGACATTTGGAATGACCCCAGCGGAATTCACTGGATTTCAATTTTAGATTAAAACCCTGATATAATAGGGCTTTAACTCTTCATAGTTCTGCCACTTTTTTACTCTGTGTTTTTGAGCAAGATATCCAGGTGTTCTCTTCCACAAATGCTGGCCTTTAATATGTATATGATGACCCACAATGGTTTTCTACCTCACAGAGTTTTGAAACATTGACTGCCTTGGAGATTATAGCCAGATTTGAGATCATGATATGAAAAGTGTTATTCTCTTAGCTTGTCATCATGAATGGCTATTAGCTCATCTGTTTAAGTGAAGCAGTTCTCTATAGGGAAAGATTTTGCCTCATTTAATGCATTTTAACCAAATGAGGCCCTGTAATTACTAGGAGAATGAAAGACTAATTGAAGATTACATGAGACTTATCCTTTTCATTTATTTCTTATGCATCATTTGAACTTCTGGGAGTCCTTAGAACTCTGCTGTTCATTAAGGAGCAGGTAATACATTTGATTCCCGTTCAATAACCCTTTCCAGAGTACATGATCTTTTGATCTCTGACTTGAGGCCCAGGCTGAAAAGAGCAAAATCCTTTTATTTCAGCACTGAGATTGCTTTTTGGATGGCACAAGGACACTTATTCTACAGAAAGGAAAAACAAATTCATTTTAGAAAAAGCTAAAAATAAAATAAAGATAGAATAATAACTTTAATTCTATTTTATTCAACTCACATTTACTAAATCCTGCAGAGTACAAGGTACTGACTAGGCCTGGTATCAAGCATGCAAAGTATAAATTAGCCAACATGGCCCTTGGCCTCAAGAAGCTTATACTCTAACAGTCTAAGTATGGGAAATGATGATTGCAAAAAACAACACTATGAGGCAAAATGTGTTAAGTGCAAGTAGTAGTATAAAGGGCTCCAAGAAATTAAAGTTGATATCAATAGAAAATGATGAATAATCCAGTTTGGCTGGAAAGTAGAGTAATTCATTCAAAAAACATTCATTAACTATGCGGCAGGCACTGTGCTAAACTCTGGTTTTACGAACAACCGTCTCCTTCTCTCCACCCCCCCCCAATAAGCTCATACTCAAATGGGGGAATAAGATGTTTATTGTGCAAATGAAAGACTCTAGCCAAACAAGTCCTCTTACTGTTTTGCAAAAATAAACTACAATCTCTTACCTCCATCCTCACCTCTGCCTCTTGGAACCCCTAGCTCTCATTGGCTTTAGCTTAAGAGCTACCTCCTTAAAGAGCCCTTTTCTGGTTTCCCCCAGTTGTCAGTTCCCCAAACCTAAACCGTTGTGTTTGTATATATGTATGTATATATGTATGCATGCATGAGTACCTATATGTGTTTAATTATCTCTAAATATGTATCTCTCAGTATAATATAATCTCCTTGAGAGCAGGGACTATCATCTTTGTGCTTGTCTCTCCAATACCTAGTAAAGTTTCTGAAATATAAAAGGTCTTTAATAAATGCTTGTTGACTGACTGACTAATAAAGATTATAAAGCAGCAGAAGTCAAATTGTATAGTCAATGCCCATTCACTTTCTTTTTTTTTTCTTTTTGGAGGACAATTGGGATTAAGTAACTTTCCCAAGGTCACACGGCTAGTTTTTGTGTTAAGTGTCTGAGGCCAGATTTGAACTCAGGTCCTCCTGACTCCAGGGCTGGTGCTCTATTCACTGTACCACCTAGGTGCCCCATCAATGCCCATTTAGATAGTCATCTTCCAGCTCTTTACTGAAATGATTTAGCATGGAAATTCTAGAAGGGAAAGTTGGGGAGTCTGCCAGCTTAGTTGTGATGTGGTAAATGGAGTGATGGGTAACACCAACTCACCACTGGAGGGACTGTTGCAAGCCTGGTTCAGTCATCTTTGAAAACAGCATTACTGGGGCGGCTAGGTGGCGCAGTGAATAGAACACTGGCCCTGGAGTCAGGAGGACCAGAGTTCAAATCCAGCCTCAGACACTTGCCACAAAAACTAGCCATGTGACTTTGGGCAAGTCACTTAACCCCAACTGCCCTCCAAAAAGCAAAAAAAAAAAAAAGAGGAAAAAAAGAAAACAGCATCATTGATAACTGAAACCAATTTATATTCTATTTGTCAGG